>VZTZ01045192.1:2040753-2119613 GCA_013400955.1 Drymodes brunneopygia | reverse complement strand
TGGACACTGGAGTCCAAAAAGCAGGACAAGCTTCTTTCTCTATCCCCCTGCTGTGGGCACAGCGCTGGGCAAGGCTGTGACCAAGGCAGTTAAAATGCATTTCCCTGAAGTTCAACACCTCAGGAGGGTCCTGTTACACCCCCTCACTGTGGGATGCATCTCACCCTTGGGGTCAGCCAGCTTCCCAAATCCCTGCTCCCTTTCAGACAGAGCTTTCTGGAGTTCGTGGCTGTAACAAGTACAATGCACATGTTAAATCTGCCAGCTTCCATTTCCTTCTGCTCTCCCTTCCTGTGACCAAAACAACACCACATCCTGGCACCATCATCTCCCACAAACTGGGGTTGATTTCACTGTTTCTGCTTGCTCTGGCTTTAGCTGAACACCACAGTTCAGTTCACTGCATTTATTGAGTGGTCTGACAACTACTTTCCAAGAGTTTATTTTCCTTCCAAAGAGAAAAGCTGTTCATTTGATCATGACACTCAAACTGGTGAAAATTGCTGGATGCACTACTGTTTGTAGCAGCTGAAGCTATGAGTCAGTGCCTGTACTTTTAAATGCTGTTTAGAAATACAATTTATTTATAGCATTGACACAGAATGTCCATAAAGGGTAATTATCAGAATGTAGTCTTCTTTTATCCTTCAGCAATATTACTGATATGAAATGTGTGTAAAATATTATCATTTTAAATCATATTTTACACAGAGAGTTATCTGATTGCCACCAAAAGGCTTTGCAGCAGTTTTTAATTTAGCCTTATGTATTTTTAACGTGGCAGCTGGAGCACAGCATGCATATGGCATATTAATAGAGGAGACTTCTAGTCAGTTCTGTCTGTTCTTACAAAGGAAAAAGCAAGAAATAAGCAAAAATGTTTAAATTGAATGTTCTGGATAAAAGCAACAGACACTGCCTGGCAAACTGGGGCAGTGTGCAGGGATTATTTCATTATTCCAACTCTGATTTGTTTTTCAGGGGCTAGCTGGCTTTTTGTTTGTTTTCAATTAAAGTACTGTAGTTTACATTGAGAGATCTATCATTTATCTATCAAACAGAAAGTTGGGCTTGAAATGCAGCCTCTCTGTAAACTCCATTTTCAGTTGCTCCTCACTTTGCAAACAAGAAGTCCTTTTGACTTGAAATGCCCTGTATTTGATCATAACATTTTGGTGCTTTTTTGTTTCTGCAAACCTGGGTCTTATTCAGCCTTTTGAAGGTAGTGTTTAAAAACAAGCATGTATTAACTGATCAAGAACATGGAAATAAATGTGGGGGGTTTTTTATTCTTTTATACTGGAAAAAAAAGAAAAGAAACAATGTAGAGAGATCACTAGTTTTGGAGCAAATAAGCTCACAGACTTTAAAATGATACGTTTTCAGTTCTCCCACTCTCTCATGATACTCTCAGTGGGATTTTTCTGGTAGGCTTCTCTCAAACTGAATTTTAAAATGTATGGGGTTTATAGGTGATCTGGTACATGGTATAGGGTTTTTGCAGCTATTTTGATGAATAGAGTTGATCCAAAATGAGCTCTTAAAACTCAGCTTCATCAAAAATTATTGAACTTCAAAGAAGTGTTAAAGACAATGCTAAAACCAGTATAAAACTAAAATTTCTTCTCATTGCTCTTCTCTTTTTAAAGAAAAAAAAGGAATCCTAATGGAAAATGCAAATAAAAATCTTGATCAACAAGGAATTTAAATTTGGGAAATGCAGGATATGGTTTAACAAATTTCAATTCTGGTCTAAATTTAACATCCATTTTCCTCTTAATTTTTAGTGTATCAAATAATAAAAAGAGTGATTTGCAAAAATCTTTCATTCAAAAAATTGTTATGGCCTTGAGAATCACCAGTACTTCTTTGCCTTGTGATTTTCTCCCAGATTCACTCCTTTTTTACCATGCTGCAGTTACACATTCTTCAGTTGTTTGGCCTGCATTAGTCTGGTCTTGGGCAGCTGAGTCTGTTTAACTCCCTGCAGGGGACCTGCATTATATTCCTGGCTTGGCACTAACAAACTGGCCAGCTTGACAAGTTTTTCTTTTTACTAGAAATAATGAACCTAAACTGTTTTTGTAAAGTGCCTTTGCAAATTCACATATGAAAAAAAAATGTTCTATAGCATTAGGTATGATTTATTTTGGCTTGCAATAGAGTTCCTTTGCAGGACTGTGGTAAATCAGGGAAAGTCTGATTAAATGGATCTGTAGCACGACATCCTCTTTTCTTAAGCAAGCCAAGCTCCCAAAATGTAAATACATTAAATGTCACTCTCATTAAATACACATCATGGAACTGCTAAGGAGGATTAAGGAAGAGCAATAATCTTCATCTTACTCTGAATAACTGCTAATGGTCAATGTGACCTGGACTCAAATTTTTTATTGAAGAAGGTAAGTAGAGAGAAAATTTTCCCTTTATGAGCTCAAGTTGCCTACCTTAAAGTTAATGACCTCTGAATCAACACTTGATGGTTTAGCACATAAGCAGTTGGGGCTGAGATGGAATTCTTTAAACACCTATTGACATTCTGGAGCTGTTTACATCCTGACCTTTCATGACAGAATGAGTTCAGCCAGCACACCAGAGAATGTCAGAATCTGCTGCACAAACTGACTGCAATTATGAGACTAGAAAAGGAAACAAAGGCCTTAGGCAATATTTTTAGATTGCAGAGTGGTGGGCAGATTATGGATACAGTGCTTAATGGTCAGGTGACATGCAGGTACCCTTTTAAAAGGTCACACCTGCCTGAGCTGGGAGTGGTTTGGTTTGCAGTGGTGGCAGAGTCTCTTACTGAAGTGGTTTCCATTTGGGATGACAGGCATTGCCAGTGCAAAATTCCTGGAACACAAAGATATGGAAAATAATATTTCTGGAAGCTGGATTGCTGTTTGGCAGACTTGATGGGGTGTTAAATAGGGTTCATAAAATTATGGTAATTTCCAGTCTGATTTCATTACTAACTCTATGTCAAGATTTTAAACTTGATCATCAGTTGTTTCTTAATGTAAACCCATTCAAGCTGAATCACCTTGTTTATACTTTGCAACATGTCATTTTATATAGATATTGCCACGTCTTTTGATGTACTCCTAGTAATGGCAAGAGTTTCTTCAAAAAATGAAATGAGGATATGTTGACAACAATTCCTCAAATATACAGATTCTCTGTTTGTTTTCTCCTCTCCATACTGGGCCATCTGTAAGGCCTGGAGAAACTCAGTGAATGTGAATCAGAGTTTTTCATTGCCCTGTTTCAAAGAGGGTGATGCAGCCACTTTGATTGTCCATTGTTCTTAGGAAATCAGAAAATCAAGTGAATCTTCTCAAACTTCAGTGCCCCTTTTATTTGATTTGTGATCTGAGGGGGAAAAAAGGCTTCTAAGAACTGTAAAAAATGTCTCAGATGAATGTTGCATCCTTCACAGTTTTTCAAGTCCTTTTGATCTTGGTGGTGGTTTAGCAACACAATAGAAAATGATGGGGCTCTGACAGCAATTATGTAGGAATTTTTGTATCAGGCATTGAGAAATGCATCCTCTTTGATTTACCTGATACTTGCACAGTGGATCTGATTAGAAGCTGAATTGTTTCTCAGGCAAGTTTAGGTGCTCTAGGACAGCTGGGGTTACTCCTGACTGGGAGCTGCCCTGAAGGACCATTCCATCTTGTGTGCAGCTGCAGTGCCACAGAAGTCCAGTTAAGCAGAATTTTTCAGAAGAGATCTTGCAGAAGGGATCTTGCAAGAACAAGATTCACATACACAAAATGATCCCTCATTTCCTTGACTTGCATCAAGCATATTTTGCACAGTGTCCCTCAAGGATGTGAAAGGCAGACCATGGCACAGCATCTTCAGTTTCCAGACAGAACTGTCAGCCTGAGCAGTCATTCCACTCTTGTGACTGCAAACTTCTTCAAACAAGCTGTAGGCACATGCAGGCTTTTATAGTCTTCTGAATTTTTAAACAACATTGATTTAATATAATCAGCTAAAACAAATCCACAGTGCTACCCTAGTGATATGAATAATACCTGAATTTCAAAAATAGAATATGTACAGAATAGCTGAAATATTTTATGTTTCTGATGGGCTTTGAATCATGTTATATTTATAGAACTAATCCCTGAAAAAGTTAGGCTTCTGAATTTTTTCCCTTTTTTTTCCTTAATAATTTCTGTTTCAGAATAATAAGAAGTCTCTGCAGGCAAGGTACTTCTGGAGGATTATTTCTCTACTTAGGTGGCTGCAGGCACTTGACCTTCAGTCCCATATGACACATACCTGAAGAATAGACTTAATCCTCTAAAAATGCACTATTTGTTGTGTGTAATGCTTTGGATATCACCTGCCTTCCTGCTTTTCACATCTTAAGGATTGCATTTAACTCCTATTCTGCAGAGGCACAATATAATCATTATGCCTATTGGAATTACTGTTTGATTCAGTAAATAGTGGGGATGGCCATTTTATGGCAAACAGAATGAATTTCAGATAAGGCAAGGAACAAAATTCTCAAGGTCAGAAGGAGAATCTCCTCTTCTGCTGCTTTAGGGTGCCAGAGGAACCAAAAGCCCTTGAAGGCAGCCCCCTTCCCTGCCCCACTAATTTTGTGCAGACCAATCTTCCTCCTGGGAAAGAGCTTTGAGTGCACATTCAGCCACAATGGGGAATCATGGAGTAATGTTTGGGTTGGGAGGCAAATGGCAGTGGGGATTTTCTAACTAGAAAGTTTGCATAGCAGAATTTTATTCACAGAGTCATTTTGTCTGCCTCTGTGCGACCCAAGTGCTGTGTCAAGCCAGCTCAGGGGAGAGTAGATGTCACAGTTAAAGCTGAATTTCAGAGCCTGGAACACTCAGGCAGGGTATAATATTTGCTGAGGGACACTGGTGCTTTGATTACACGTCACAGGAGGGTTGTGCACACTGGCAGCCTGGAGGGCTGTGCCACACATCTTCTCCAAATGGGATCTGTGTGCAAAGACTCTGTAAAGGGAAGGATGGCTCCCCAGCTGCCTCTGGACATGAGTTGATAGCTTTAAAACATTCCTCCCCATCCTGAGAGCAGCAGTGCACAACCACCTACCAAATCCTCTAGCACAGAAGAGTCTCTTTGGAGGCAAACAAGTGTGACATCGAGTGAGCAGTGAGAAAAGCTGAACATTCTCTGCTACTGCTTCATATCAAAGTGTGCAGGGTTTTTCCCCTGTGTGTTTCCCCTGAGAAGAGTGTCTCATGCAGAACAAGAATATTTTTTTTTTAAATCAAATGCTGAATTGCTGCAGTGAAAATCTAACTTGCCCCACTTGTCAATGTCTGGAACAAGTACCAAAGAACTTTTTGGGATATTCATCATGCCTGTATTGCTGTCATCCACCTGCTGGTACTGTAACCCACAAGCTCCCTATGTCCCATTAGCCTCTACAAGACCAAACCAATTGTACTGAGGTATGACAATGCCAAATGATAATAGGATAGCAAGAGTTAGTGTATTTTTAAGTTTGAAAGGAGAGAAGGCTTTCTCATGTACTGGATGGCTGCAGCAAACCACTTAGAAGCAAAGTAAAAAAAGAATCTTTTGTTGGTTTGTCTTTGGGATAAGGTGTTTAGAAGCACAACTGTCTTTGAGGCCAGCTACAAGGAGTTACAAATCAAAATATTGCTGAAGATGTTGGCTGTACATCTTTGCACTTAAATTACTGGCCCCCTTTTGTCTCACTGTTGTCCAGGGCCTTTTTGTTGGTGGCAGTGATTTCTCACTTCAGCCCACTGGTTAGACATCCTTGCTCACATGTCAAACAGCCGCATACTCATTAAGAGTCAAAATAAAATCTGTGAGGGTTATAAAAGGGAAGTTTAAACTGGAATTCTAACTTTATAAAAGATTGCCTGCATATCCAGAACTTTAGAGACAACTGAGTTCAGATTCCTGCCCTTTGGTGCAGGGGAATCCTATAAGATGATGAGTTTGCTGCTTGCTGGTCTAAATCTTTCCAGATTCTATCTAGAATTCTATCTATTATTTGCTGTCTTTACAACTGAAAAATAATGCATGCAATACATTCTTTACAAAAAAAAAATCTAAAATAAAAATAGCAGAGAGGCGTGGTGTTGCTGCATTCTTGCACCTATTACTGCTACTTTATTAATGCATTTATAAAGAAAAAGATTAAATATTTATAAGGTTTATTCTGACTTGGTGTGTTGATATTAATCACACTGTCATGTGATGAGGCTGGAGCAGAAAACACATGTATCTGTGTTCATGCTGCTCTCTGAAATTATAATTTACTCTACCAAATAACTTAATAAATATAACACATTGCATGTGAAAAACTGAAGTAGGAAAATATGGAGATTGAAAAAACAAAAAGGAGCAGTTTCACCACCAATGCTGTGGGGATGATGCTGGGATACTTCTATTCCTATAGAGATTGTTACTCACATGGATGCCTTCTGGCCATCAGCTCTGTGTTTCTACAATAGAAGTGATTTTACATATGACACCTCTTCTTTCCTCTCTTTGCTGTGCCCTAATACCAGTTCTAGCAAACTCTCAAGGTAAATTCTGTGGTAATTGATTGTTTGTATTGAGGTGCTGGAGGCCTTTGGCTTCATCCTGTGCCCTGTATTTCCAGGGTCTCTGGTACCATCCTGTGTTTCCCCTCTGGGGATCCCCCTTTGAGGTGTGGTGAGCATTTCATCAGCCTTGCTGAAATGCTGTGGCTCTGTGCAAAGATTCCCTGTGCTGCTTCAGAGGAGATGTGAGACTGATGCTCAGCTGGTGAAAATCAGTGCAGCTGCACTGACTCTGTCAGGACTCCACCAACTTGAGCAAGATGAATATGTGGTCTCTTTTCAGACATTACTGCCTCCAAGCAGTTGTGGAATTTGTCTTTCTCTCTAAGTGGTACAGTTTTGCACATTGGTACTCACTGAAATTAACACTCTTGTTAATAAGCAACCTCAGTTCTTTCATAATGAACATCAATACTGAATTTTTATTGATTATCTCCTGTTTCTTATGGGTTCCTTACTTCACACCAAATGTGAGATTCACAGTGTTGTGTCTTGCCAGTGCCTTCATCAAAGCCCTACGGTAACTTTTTCATTTTATGGAAATGATTTTCTGGAAATTCTGTTTTGGTGGGTATGAACAGTGAAAACTAAAAGTGGTGATTTAAAGAACACTTCTTTGTTTGGACAAATAGTTGGTGCCAGATTGTTTTATGCTCTAGAGTACCCAGACAAAATTGCTGTTCTTACTCAAAACAGAAAAATGTAGAGGATGTTACTGATATCCTCTTATCATTGTGACTTTGGAATTGTCAGTTTATGTCTTACTTTGGTCAGATATATTAAATTGTACTAGAAATTCAATTCTATGGTTAGTTGTTAGTTGATGTCAAAATGTTGAGTTTTCTAAACGGTCTAAAATCTGCACGTTAATTCTTAAATCACCTTGTAAATTACTGTGCCAGAGGAACAGAGTTAAGGTTGGAGTTTATTAGAACAAGCAGCTCCTTAAAAACTTTCCTTTCAAATCAATACTTTTTTTGCATTCTTTCAAACTTATTTGTACATTTCTAGGGATCAAATAATTTTGTCATCCTGTCTTCCACCTGATTCAGTTCCCTTGCTTGGTTTCAGTGCCAACTTTCCTAATATATCGGGCTGTTGTCATGACATCCCCTGGCTGAAGCCAGGCAAGACAGAGCTTTTTGCATATTGAGTTAGAAGAAGTTAACCTCAATTAGCTGAGCAAGCACTTGTGCCTGAGCACGGGCTGTGGTGCAGCTGTCCCTGCTGCCGGCTGGTGGCTCCTAAATCAGAGCTGTCCCCAGCCCTGCCCGGTGCCTCGGGGCTCCTGCCAGTGAAATGCAGACGGTGACAGGCCAGGGTACCCAATAAAATAATCCCTTCCCGTGTGCATTTCAACAGCAAATTATGCCCATCCTTCATTTGGAAAGCAAAGCAAGTTTTAAAGTGTGTTTTTCATCTCAGTTGAGATGTGGTTTAAAAACTAATCTACCTCGAATTAATGCTGTTCTGTAAGTAGAGTCTTTGGAGATTTTTCTCCTCAGCTTTTAACCTTCCCTTTTAATATGGTTGCCAGAGATTCAGTAGAGTTGATTGCACTGGCCCTGTCCCAGTGTTTGTCTCAAGTCTGCAGGGTAACCCTGAGCAGGTCACCTGTGCTCCAGCAACCTGCCTGTTCCTTCTGTTAATGACAGTACCAAAGCTGACACTGCTGTAAGATCTCCTGCAGAAAACTGCAGTTTTATTTAAAAATTGAATGCTACACATCTCCTCCAATCCGTCTGTATTGTAGCTTTCCTTCTACACTCTGCTTTTGTCTTTCTGTGTGCATGACACTGAATCTGGGAGGATGGCAAGGAGCTGTGAGCAGCCACCAGTGCTGGGCTGGGGTCCTGACATGACTCAAGACAATGGACTTGGGCAACCCCCTCTAAACCAGAGGATCACATACCAAAGGTGTATTAATGATTACCCTGAGAGCTTCTTACATTGTTTATCAAGCTGACACCTTCATATCACTTATCCCCAGGAGAATCTGCAGTTTCTATAACGCCTGACAAAACTCAAATGCTGTGTTGGCTTAATTCCCAAGTCCTCTTGTTAGTCTTGGACACAAGTAAAGCTCATTACAGAGGGTTAACATTTGTTCCTCAATCTCTTGTTTATCTGTTTGTTCTTGTATTTCATTACAGTAAATATTCCTAGTAACACTGCCTTCTGATGAAATAATATTTGCTTCATGATTGTCTGAGAATAACAAATGTGTTATGTATAATCACATTTGGGAAAACGTAATTTGAGTTTAAGCAAGTTATTTTTCTCCCACAGCAGATGTATAATTCAATTAACATTAATGTTAAATCTAAATATCACTTTACCTTTGCTGCACCACACAGGTAATTACTTTCTGGTTAACTTAAATTTCTTTGTAGCTGCAGTGATGAAATTATTTTTAATTCACCTGGAGTACTAAGTCTCATTTGTAGAACTAGTAAATCCCTGATTCTGTATAGTCTAGCATTGAACTACTTATGAAAATGGTTTGATTCCCTCTACTATAAATGTTCTGTTTAAAAAGAGTGTCAAAATGCATGGACTAAAACAGAGTCAAGGAATTATGACTCAAGATTGGAATTTATGAACATTTTTTCCTGTTCCTAAATGAGCTGTCTGTAACTCCAAACAGAAGGATTCCCACAGCAGTTTTGGGGTGTTACTCACACTGGGCTAAGAATGAGTGTAGGTGTCTGCATGTCCAGGTTGTTGAGCATCAGAACCCCCGGAAATCAGTTAAAATCCAACACTTGATCTTTATGGTATGTGCTGATTTTGACAGGGATACAACTCATTTTCTTCCTAGCAGCTGGTATGAGGCTGTGGTTTGGATTTTTCTTGGAAATAGTGTTGCTAATGCAGAGATGTTTGTGACTTCTGAGCAGTTCTTACCCAGAGCCAAAGCCTTTCCATCCCCTCACCCACCCCACCAGTGAGAGGCTGGGGGTGCCCAAGGAGCTGGGAGGGGACCCAGCCAGGACAGCCAGGACCCCAGCTGACGCAGGGGATATCCCAGACCATCTGGCACCGTGCTCAGCATAGAAAGGTGGGGAGAAGGAGGAAGGAGGGACATTTGGAGTGATGGTGTTTGTCTTCCCGAGTCACTGTAACAGGTGATGGAGCCCTGCTGTCCTGGGCATGGCTGAGCACCTGCCTGCCATGGGAAGAGGGGAATGAATCCCCTGTTTGTGTGTTCCACCATCTCTGACCAAGGTGGAAGAGGTTTTGTACCTTTGTTATTAATGCCCAAACTTTACATGAATTGGCATGTCCTTGTACATTGGTTTAAACACGTTTTCCTTGGGCCCCTTTTTGCTGAAATAACTTGCTGGTCACATCTAATTCTTTCTGTTATTTCAATACAGCTCTTCTGAAAAGTTAGTCTTTTAACTGACAAGACTTACTGGAGTGATATATTGATAAAAAGTCAGGGGCTCTGCCTGAGTTATTTTTAATTTTTTTTTCTGGTATTCTCAGAAGTGCTTTTAAAACGGAGAGCTTCTTTTAAAATACCAATTGATATGTAAAAGCCACAAAATACACACTTCAAAGTACAAACCCAGTTTATTCTCTGATAAATGGCCCTTTGGGGAAAATCAATTGCACTGCCAGGAGATAGAGTTTAATCATGCCTTTTGAAAGGTCAGATGAAAATGAAAGGTCATACTCAAATTTATTCCTTCTCAGAGGAGGAATATTTTGTATCTAAATCTGTCTTTGACCATAGCTCTCTCTATATGTGTGTACCTATACCTATATTTATGTTTATGTGTATATATTTATGCACTACCACCCCCAACAAATGTGCTTTTCAATGCTTGCTGTCAAAGCCATCTCATCTTCAGCTACTCAGATTTATGATTAGTGACATATTGAAGGATATCTGGTTATGTTCTTGTGGGGGCATAACAGGATGACAGATCTGGCAGGAGCTCCTATTTTTGCCTTAAAACTACCTAAAATTCTCTTTGAGGAAGAGAAATAAGAATGAGGAGTGAGAATAACCTTGGGGCAGCTTTTTCATAGCAATTACAAATAATGCAAAATAAGTCCATTACCTAAGCCTGAAAGACCTAGATTCATCCAAAATTGAGTCTGAGAATCCTTATTTGCAACAACCCCACACTGTATTTGCTGTGGAATGAAATTTTGATATCTCTGTCCTTTACCATGTAACAGAACATAAGGTTGTTCTTAATTGTTGCTTTAGGGATAGGTTTGCAGATTTACCTCTCAAATTTAATCTGTTCTTGCATGAAAAATGAAACCAAATGCTGAAAAATGAGGAATGTTCACGTTTGGCGGTGTAAAAATCTCAACATGAGAGGCTTAGGTTTAGCTTTTAAGGTCTCCAGCTTCATATTGCAGAGACTTTTCTTCAGTGCAGGCATGGCTAGTTGCTATTCAATGGTCTATTAAATAAGAAGTCAAATACTAACAACAGTAGTCGCCTGTAGCCTTGAATTTATGATTTCCTTAAAATCTATAGCATTGTGCAGGCTTTGATGGATGTTTACCATGCTCACTGCCCCTGGAAGGGAATCCATTGACAAATTTGTGCAGAACGGAGGGGAAAGTTGCTCAACTGATGGCATTCCAGCTCTTGTAGATCTTCAGTCAAAACCCATTTGTTTTTTCTCTAGACTGCCAATTTCTTAAATGGAAGCAGCTTTGGAGAGTTTATACATTTTGTGCCTAAATTCTTTGTATGTTATTGATAGGACTTGCCCCTTGTTCACTGGTTTTCCTTTGATAGTGGCTATCTCATCTGCTATGGACCTGTGCTAATCAAATTTAAGCACTTTGCACTCAGTGCCAGTGGAGCTGACACTGGGAGTCTAAAGAGTTTGTGCATGAGTTTCTTTACAGAGTTAGTGTTTTGACTCATGAAGGGAGCAGGCATCATTTTGAACATGGTGTAGGGTCTGTGAGGAAGGTGTGCCTCTTGTGAATGTGGGGTTTGCAAGCTCAGCTCTTCTTGTGTGCATCCCTGTTACTGTTCAGTTACACTGATTCCTGGACAGGAATGCAGAATTATTTAGATCCTGTTGTCTGGCAGTGTTCTTCCCCTCCTGTGTCACTGTGCACCAAGGAGGCTGATGTAGGAAAGACCCCACAGAGCTGCCTGTCAAACTCCATCCCCCTGAGACCAGGGTGTGATGCTGTGATACTCTGGGAATGTGAGAGATCCTGTCCAGTGAAACCTCTGAGCAGAATGCTAAATTTCAGTTCAAATGTTTAAATTCCTATGGCTTCAGTAGTAGATCCATGAGTTCTCTTCTCAAATTTTGGAACCGGAAAGCTTCATCTTTTAGAGGAATCAGCAGACCTTGTCTCTTCCCTTGACTCTACAAATGGAAGCAAAGCTGGAGTGGTAGCAAGTAGAGATTCTGAGGGGAATGGAAGGCTGATCTTTTATTGCTAGATTATTTTATTTAACATAAATATTCTCTGACTAATCAGGAAATGATTAAGGCATCCCAGATCACTGAAAACTTTTGTCATCATTATCATTTGTAGAATCTAACTGGATATAATTTTACAGAGATTTTTTTTCATCATATAAAAAAGAAGCAATAAAGAACTCATCAACTAATCCAGCTAACACTTCATATTTCACTCCTAGACTGTTCTAGTAATCACTTATCATGCCATGCTTCATCCTCACGTAATCTAACCCCTGGGCAGAAAGAAATAATCTATTTCAGTTTTAAAATCCTCCTGAAAGTAAGTGAACTTGATCTAAAGAATGGTGAAAGAATTAAAAAGGCTTCCCTTAGCCTTGATGTGGGTTTTGGATTAGATCCTTTTTAAAAAAATAAAGTATTCATCTGATGAATAGACTGTATTTTTTATAGCATTGAACATAAGAACTGAAATAATTTAATAGTGATTCCTAAAGATCATCAAGGGTCAAGGTATTTAGAGGTTTTGCTGGGGCAGATTTTCCCCAGACGATTTTTAGCACATTTGCAAATATCCATAATGGGACTGGGCAGTGTCTTCTTTTTTTTGTTCTCCCATTTTTTGCTGACTACCTTTGCTCTCTTGCAGCAGCGATTGGAAAAGCTGAATGAAAGGTAAGGGTGGGTACTAAAAGGTTGGCTGGAGGCCAAGATGAAATAATAGAGCACTTTGGGGAAATAGTGCGTGTTGGACACTTTAGATGTGCATTAACCACACAGGAGGAAACAGCTACAGATGTTGAGAGGTTAATTACTGTGAGTGAAACAAACCAGCAAAGGTGGTGTCAAATTAGCCTACCCGACTGAGTCTTATGAGCTACTGAAACACTGATGTGGACTGTGGAAAGTTAAGTTTATAATCAGTCTTGATAAATTATATGCTAATTATCTTAATAGTTACATTTAACCCAATGAGATTAATTAGATACATTTTAAAATTCAGTTTTATCATTCTTTATCGCCAAAAGTAACAGTTTTCTGAATAAAAATGTTAATTGGTTAAAATGCAAGTTCCCCTTCAGTACACTGGCCAGTATGGGAACACATATCCTATTTCATGACTGAGGGACTCAGACCCAAACCAGATCCATGAGATGTGGCAGAATCAATGTGCTGAGTTTCAGAGACATGATCCTGCACTCTGTGACACAACTGAGCCTGCAGACATCTTCCCATTGGCTTCCTCACACATCTACAGTCACATCAAGAACTACCTCACATTTCTTGGGGATGATTAGATGCAAATCCAGTCAGTGCCCTGTTTAAATCCCCGTGGAGATTTCCTGGTGGAGATTCTCAGGGTGCACCTAGTAAAGGATCACAGGCAAGTTCCAGCTGCTCATTCTTTAATTTACACCCTAAGGAAGAACTACTACCCTCCTTCCATATACTAATGTAGGGGCCAGAGGATTTGTGCAAGAAAAGGGATATCTGAATTGGTTTTCCTTGTCTGCCAGAAGGATTTAAAGCCATGGCTTCTCAGGGCAGAGCCATATTAAGCACAGTTTGTGTGATGTTTTGAAAGAAAAATGTGTGCTCCTGTCCATAGGGCAGGAAAGGAAGAGCTTCCAAGGAGAAGTTGTAATTTCTCACAGCACTGAGTAAAGGTTTCCCTCTCCTGTCTCTTACCCTCTGTGCAATCACTTCTGTCAAAAGCTTTTCTTGATTTGCTAGAATGCAGCAGTTCCCAGCTCTTGGATTTTGGATGTTGTTCAAGGAGTTTAACTCCCCATATAAAAGATACCTCAGTGCCTAACAGGATTTATTACACCTTAGCCTAAGCCCCTACAACAGAAATAAAACTGCAGCTAGCTCAGGTGACCTGAATGCATTACTAGATCTGCAATTAGTAGATTTGCAGCAATTAGTAAAGGAGGAAGTTTCCCACCAAAAGTGTCAGATTGCTGTGTACATAAAGCATATCCTAATGATTGCAAGGAGTTAAGATGACCCGTGCATGCCAGACCAATTTTGATTCCAGCCCCAGCTGCCCCCAGGTGATTTTGCACCATGAGTGCTGGCAATGGCAGAACAAAGCTCTGCTCCTGCTCTGTGTCCCTTCTGTCAGCCCTAGGAGTTTGCTGACCCTTCCCATGCATGGGTGGCAGGCACCCAGCTGTCCAGCTCAGGGGTTTGTTTTATGTGCCAAGGGTAAATGCACACCCAGAGAATCCTCATCTCAGAGGCTGAGTCTTTACTAACTGTTGTCTCAACAAACACTTAGCAAGGGCTGGAGATTTATAACTGGGCTGCTCTGCTGACTCCATCAGGGAAGATGCGTGAAGCTCTTCCAAGCTGTAATCTATGTGCAGTAAAACCAAGGAACCAGGAATTACTTTGCTTTCTTTCAGAGTGTCATGAGCATGGGAGCCTCTTTGATTGAAAGATTTAGGGTGCCTGAGACGGTCATGAAAAATAAAGCAGACTGGGAAATCACTTTTGAGATTCCAGTAGCAAAATGGATGTGTAACAAGGAGTCAGATTTTTCTTTGCCTAAATTGGAATTCCCCTGATAAATTCTTGAGTTTTTTACATGCAGGTCCTTAACCTCAGGTCATTTCATTCCTGCTGAAGGGAAACACATACTATCTCAGTGTTGGTTAATGGAACTAGGAGCTTTTTGAAGCATGAATAGCATTTGCTGTTATCTGGCTGAAGTGTAATGTTCAGACAGATTTTTCTTCTGGTTAACCATCCTCCACTGAATAAAACACATTTTGACTTGTCTATATACTGTTTTCTGTTAATAACTATTTAATCACTTTGTTGAAAATAACTCTGTAATATACCCCTCAAAGTTCTGTTTCCTGTCAGCCAGTGAAATCATCTAATTTTCTGATAATTTAAGATATTCCACCACACATATTTCCCTTTCATCAAGGTTTAATTCTGTTAAGCTCCATTTACATGTACCTAATCTGACTAATTAGACAGGATGTCCTAATAGTCAAACTTCTGCAGAACTCAGGGGATAATTTGGGTTTGAAAAAAGGCTGTTATATCTCAATTTATAATTCATTAAAACACAGGAATGCTGAAATCTTGCTTAATATCCCCTTTTTATCTTTGCATCACATACAACACAATTAATCCAAGAGGATTTTTTTATATCACTAATAAGAATATTCTCTGTATTTCCTCTTCTGTTTCTTCAGGTCTTGAATGTTGTACGTCCAATGGCACTGCCAAGATTCTGACACAGAGGTACCTCGGCGTTTTCATGATGAGGTAGAAAGAAATTAAGAACTGCTGGAAATCTGTGAAAGAAACTGCAACACAGCTGAAAAGCATTGCGAGGTCAGGTTGCAGAAGTGTGATCCCACACGTGGGTGGAGGCAAGGGAAAGTAGCTGTTAAATTTACTATCGTATTTTTGCCTGAACCAATAAAAGCAGCCTGTCTGCTCAAAGCAAGGCAGTCAGCACTGCAAAACTGGTGAAACGCTTTCCTCAAGTGAGGCTCTGCAGGATGAAGTCACCACTGCTTGTGGAGGAAGGTATGGAAAGGTTGAAAATCATTTCGAGAGTACAGAGAAGGCTGCTCTTGTTAAATTCCCGGGCACTTGTGCTCAGTACCCTTTGTGTACTGTCAGTCCCTCACTGCCAGGAGGAATATTGGGATACCCAGTCCTGTGGGCTGGCCTGAGCAGCCACACAGGTACAGCTGCTTGTGACAATGTGAGAACAGGAGCTGGCAGAATAAAAGAACCATGTAGGAAAGATATTCCACTTGAGCAGATACTGATATAGCATTGCTGTGCTTCACTGCTCAGCATGTAAAACATCTGTTAAATTCCTCTGTTTTCTGTGCCCTTGTTGACATTCACAGAATTCTATTAGACAAGTGCATGCTAGTAAAATATTCCTTTCTGGTACTGTATACTGTAATTCAGTGCTTCCATTTGTTTTAGCAGCAGACATAATAGAATAATTTCTACTGTGATGTCCTCCAGTTGTCCTCTGCTGAAACCTAAGCTATTGTGCTGAGGGGCTGAATACAAAGGGTAATTTTCAGATAGATAGAAGTTAGACAAAACTTCTTTGCATGTACAATAGATGCTTTCCAGACTTGTAACCAAAAAACTTAGCTGTATTTCAAAGTGGATAAATCAGTTATTTCTATTTTTTATACACTGCTGCATGTGAATGTCTCTAAGTAAAATGGAGACATCACTTCAATCTTCAGTGTGCTGGGCATGTATCTCTGCCTTGCATGTACATAAATGCACTCTCTCTGTCTCTCTCCACCCCCATAAACA
Organism: Drymodes brunneopygia; assembly: GCA_013400955.1. Lineage (NCBI taxonomy): Eukaryota > Metazoa > Chordata > Aves > Passeriformes > Petroicidae > Drymodes > Drymodes brunneopygia. The sequence goes on along the minus strand of VZTZ01045192.1, from coordinate 2,103,283 downwards.
CACACAATGTGATTGTTCAGCCTGTAAAGAAAGAAATGCCATTTTGATGTGTGCATTGATTTAATTTAGTTGTAACTGTCATTTGGTGCTCTGGGGTAATTTTGAAAATTAAAGTGAAAAGTTCATGACATTTTATAATAGAATAAGGGAATTTTTAATTATTATTATTGTTGGAGCAGGGAAAGATTGCTAAGCTGCTGCTACTTTTATTACAAAATGAAGGCCAAGACATAAAAAGGTGTTAATTAGACAAGTTAGGAAATAGAGAGCCTTTTCTGTGCTAGAGCTGAGATTGTTTCTCATTGTTGAACTCTGTTCCCTCACCACAAATCACATCAATAAAACAACTTCCATTTAACAGGATTCCTGAAAGCAAGAAAGTTTGACAAAACTACATTTCTGTTTTCTAATTATTTGTACAGCATATATATTTGTGTGTTTATTTTGGTGGGTTTTTTACCCTTTGAAGGATCCATGTTGAAAGAGCCATTGTTTCTTTCAATGAGGAGAATCTGAGCAGAACAAGTATCTTCATGTCTTTGAGAAAATGAAATAGTTTTGAAATCTCAGAATTTAAGTAGCACTGTGACACTGCAAGATCACGTGTAGCTTCTGAAGGTACCAAGATAAAAGATAGAGCTGGGGCACTCCCTATGGTGAAAAAGAAGAGAACTTCTGTATCTGATGTGCAGAATCAGAGCCTGGCCTCCTTGAGCAAAGTCTCAGCCAAAAGTGTAGTTTATACAGTACTTTGAATATTCTAATGGCTTTCATGGTTATACAGTGGGTGAAAGAGAGGTGAGGAAAGAATGCAAAGACTTTCTTTTATTTTATTTCTTGTGTAGCAGCTTCCTGCTTTGACTTTTCACCAGGATTAATACAACTAAACATGATCATTTTACCACCTGGTTCTCCACGTGATTTTGTGTATGATCAGCCAAAGCTTTTCTTCTTTCCTTTTATTCTTTAGCTTTGATCTTTTATGATCAAAACCAGAAAAGATAAGTGCATAGAAGATGCATTGCTCACAGGATCAGAAGTGTATGAAATTGGGAATAAACCTTTAGCCAAGAGTTACTTCAAACAAATTGTGCATAGCAGGTAAAGCTGAGTCAAAAGAGGTTGCTGGTAAAGGGGAATGCATGTGACCCCATTTTGGGTCCAAACCCTCCCAAAGGCATGCTGGAAGAGATGCTGCCAGCCATGGAAATTGATACTCACAGAAAGCACAAATACCACATAGTTGGAGGAAAAATGTTTCCTGGACATAAATAGGAAATATAAACTGTAAAAGATGTATTGAATGAAGCATTCACTGTGGAGGAATTGTCCAGTGCCACTGTGACTGTTGGCTGTCTTTGTAACTTCAGACTATTCCTGTTAAGCCTGCAGATAGATGCAGACAATATCTATAGGGTTGGTAAGCTGGCTATCAATGAGATTTTCTCTGATGTGGACTAAATGTCAACAAGATAAGAATAGACAGTTTATTTTCAGTTTGGATGTTTGAAAAAGGCAACCAAATTAAGAAAGCAACCAACAGAGATGCAGTCAAAAGTTTTTCATCTTAGCTCAGAAAATATACAAAGTACAAAACTCAAAAGAGAGAAATATTTATGAATGTTTATGAAATGGCAAAGTCATGTTTTTGCTTCCTTGTTTTCACAGCATGTACTTTGTGTATCTCCATAAATTTGAGAACACAGAACAGATGACTTATAGAGATTTGCACCAAAAGCTCTAGATTTATGCTTACCAATTGCTGAACCCAGCAGCACTGGAAGATTTGCTGTTGTAGTTTGACTTGAATGGTTATGTCAGTTCCCATCAATACAACTAATGCTTCTGCAGTGTGGGCTGCACCATGAAGAATGTAGAACATTGTTTATTGGGGCTATCTGAAAGCCATTCTTGTGGAGCAGGCAAGAGAGAACAGCTGGTGCCCCTCGTAGAGGACTTCTGTTCCTCTGCAACCATGTAATGGAACAAGGAATTCCTCTGAATTTGCTTCCTGGAGCGTAAGCAGTGACACAGAGGCAGAGGGGAACGGGGAAGGAATTGGCTCCATCTCTGGGAGACCATTGACACTGAGAGATGAATAAAATCACCACTTTCTCAGCTGCTCTTCCCAGGAAAAAGCAGAGGCATTCATCAAGTGTGTGTCAGCTCCACCTGAATGTGTTGGATGTTTATATTATCTACTGAGTTCCACCCTAGTACACACAGAGCAGATTAAAGTTGAAACCTAACCACTGTGGAATGAGTATGAAATAGAATCAGAGAATGGTTTGGGTTAGAAGGAGCCTCAAAGGTCATCCAATCCCCCTGCTATGCACTGGGACACGTTCCACTATCCCAGGTTGCTCCAAGCCTCATCCTGTCCTTGAACACTTCCAGGGATGGAGCAGCCACAACTTCTCTTGGAAACCTGTTAGAGTGATTCACCACCTTCACAGGGAAGAATTTCTTCCCAATATCTAATCTAAACCTGCCCTCTGAGAGTTTTAAACCATTCCACCTTGTCCTGTCCCTACTTGTTCTTGTAAACAATCTCTGTCCATCTTTCCTGCAGGTACTGAAGGCTGCAATTAGGTCACCCATGATCACCTCCATGGCCTCCTCTGGACTGGCTCCAGCAGCTCCATGTCCTTCCTGTGCTGAGACCCCAGAGCTGGAGGTAGCACTGCAGGTGGGGTCTCACCAGAGTGGAGGGGCAGGATCCCCTCCCTCCCTCCCCTGCTGTTTTGCTGCAGCCCAGGACACACTTGGGGATTTCAGGGGTGTGAGTGCACATGGCTGGGTCATCTCCAGCCTCTCATCCACCAGCAACCCCAAGTCCTTTTCCACAGGGTTGCTCTTGATCTGTTCCTCTTCCAGCCCAATTTTACTCTGCTAACCTGAATTTAGTCTACTGCTCTGTCATATTTCGCCAGCCCCTGGCAATTAACGTGGTTTAGTTTAGATTTTGGATATTCAGTATCCTTAAAAACCACACAGTAGTTTTCTCTAGGCGCTTGTTATGATCCATACAGCGGGGATGAAGCAGTGGCTCCATCAAGCTGCCCTTGGACAGGAGCTGAGGTGAGGCTGATGTAGGTCTGTATGTCTGATCACCAGGGCCTGGACCCTGCCAAAGGCTCCTCAATTGCAGTGGGAGCAGAGAGTATTTCAGAGCATGAAGACCTCTGTGAATTCGTATTAAGATATCATTTATCACTTTGCTAGTCACTGCTGAGCAAAATGAAAAGCCTAGCAACAAATTTTAACTGATTTCAAAAAGGCACAGATCCAGTTTTCCTCTGAAGTGTTTTACTCTCTAGCAGAGTAGGCCTACTGATTCTTTACTGGCATTCACCCAATTAGTATGCAGAAATTAACACTAATTAGAGAGCTCCAGGAGCCTGATCTTGCTGTTGTTCACAGAGCAATCTCTATTCCATTTGAGCAATGCTACAAGGGGCTCATGTGGAGCTGGAATGGTGTCTCCCAGCTGCAGCAGTGTGCAAGTCAAAGGTAGCTGCTCTGTGTACAACACCTTATTTTGTGAAACATGCATTTTGCTGGGCAAGCACATTGATGAATTTCCAGAAACTAATGCAATATTTGTAATGGACAGAGAAAAATGTGACTTTGTGGAAAGAACAAATGAGTTGGATGACGGGACAAATCTGGATGCACTCCAGAGTTCTGTCTCCAATATGTGTGGTGAACTCCAGGCAAGAGATCATGTCCCCCATATGTCTCAGTTTGCACATGCCAACTTTTGCTTTTGAAGAACTTAGAGAAGCATTTAACTACATAAGAAGTAGATATTTTGTATATTGGAATATGGCAAACACATGATGCTTTATACTGTTTGAGCTATGGACTTTTCTTCTTCATTTCCAGGAATTATGGGTTTGGTTGTTGGGTTTTTTTATTTGTTTATGGTTTGGGTTTGGTTGGGGGTTTTGGGGATTTTTGTGGAATTTTTTTTCCTTATATTTTGTATTTTTTTTTAAAAAAAATGATGGCTAACATATAAAAATACAATTTTTTTAGAACTTCAGCTTAGTATAAACTTAATGGTCTTTTTTTTTTGCATTATGTATAGCTCCTATCTTAAAGTTTTTTTTCATTTTTCTTTCTATAAGTTGGAATGACCTAGTTTATTTAGAGGCAGAACTTAGAGGGAAAGCCTTTCTCAGAGCAAAGTGATTAAATTATTTGGATTCCTCACATATGTTCTGCCCTTTAGAAGGAGTGTACTGTATTAATAAAAACCAGGATGCCAGAACATGCTGTAAAGACCTTTTCCTCTCCACAGACAGAGTCCTGCCTCAAAAAGTCTGAACCTGCTATACAGCCAGGAAGCATGGTTTAGGTGTAATTATTTCAAGCCTAGTTGTTTTGTCAGAAAAAACCCCGTGATGTCCCCTTTAGAACATGCAGTGCCTTAATGCATTTACAAGTGCTGAAGAACATTCTGTGTTCCTCGGTGGTGCCAGTTTGTACCTGCTGCTTCTTCCCACCTGAGCAACAATAAATCAGCCATCTGAAATGTCACCAGTGGGTGGATCAGTAGGTGTTCAGGAAGAGTTCATGTCCTTGCAGGTGTGAGAGCTGCAAAGGAAAGCTCCTCACTGGAGGAGTGGCTCAGCACTGGAACAGCTTGTTCAGGGACAGGGCACTTCAAGTTCTGGTTTAGTGGATGTGGCTCTTCAGACAAAGGATGGACTTGGTGATCTTGAAAATCTTTTCCAGCCTGAAAGATTCCATGGCTCTTATTCCATATGCTTGCCCCATTCTTGACCTCTTTCCTTGCAGTCTCAGAGAGGCTGCTGGAGTGAGGGAACTGATCTGAATCAGGCAGTGAGGCTGTTGTGCTCCGGGTGTGAGTGCAGGGGTGGTTTCAGAGAGCCCTGAGCTGCTTTGAGAGCCCCCAGCCCCGTGTGCAGCTGTAACTGTGGCTGAGGTGACAAGCTGTGCTGAATTCAGTGGGCAGGGAGCCACCCTGGCACGGCTGGAGCTGGGCTGTGATCCACCACACTGAGCACTGGCAGAGCCAGCCTTGGACTGCCTGCACCCTTTCATCTGCATTGCTTGTCTTTTGGCAGACTGGGGAGCACAGCAATGGATCAGCAATGCCTGGTGTACATTTGGGAGGTGCCTTTTCTGAGCATGATGCATGGGAAATGCTTATTTCCTCCATCTCCTCCCTTTCCAAATTAAAAAAAAAGAAAAAGAAGAAAGAATGAGGTTCTGCATAATCCTGAAAACTCGTGTAAACACACAAAGTAGTCTGCTGTTTATCCATGAGGCATGTGATATGCCAGATCTATATAAAGATGAATTGTTATAACAGAAGGGTTGCTTATTATGATCTAAGGGAATAAATGGGGTTAAAAATAAAGGTACAAATTAACATGTTATATGATTGAAAAATGATGGGCATCTTTTGGCACATGAACCCTTCATCAGTTTGGATAGCTGTTGCTTTTAGAGATTTGGCAATAACTTTTGTGCCTGAAGATGCCTGTGTTTCTGTAATAATATCAGCTGGTCCAAGATGAAATCATAGTATGAGAATATTCAAAACTTTTAGTGCAGAATAAGCCTGTCTTTACAGACATAATGACAGCTTGCTTCAGCTTGGATACAGCTGGCTTGGGTATTAGACTTCAAGGCTAAGCCAAACAAGTGTATTTTGAATACTGGTAATGGAATTTGTTAGTTTGGACTGCAGAAAAAGTTAAGCATAACCCACAGAAATTTTGTCTCTTTCCCCTACTACCTGGTGAAAGATAAACCAGTTCCATTCTGATCTGAAGAAAATGACAAGTTATAGAGATTTAGGTGAGCACTTCTGTCTTGAATCTGGTGGTATCTCAATCTACATCAGATGGGTTCAGCTGTGTTCTTATAAATTCTTTTCTGTTCAATTTTTCTGTTCACTGGATTCCTCACAGAAATGTTTTGTTTTATAGAAGTTTTCCAGAAACAAATGAAACACAAGCACCTGCATTTTCACCCACCCTTGATGGAGACAAGGCACATCATTTATGTGAACTCAACCTGTGCACTTCCCTTCCTCTTAACTGTGATCTGACAGAGTGGCTGAAACATGCTCATGACAGCACTGCCTGATGTTTCTGCGTGGGGGTGAACAAATGGGTGTCGTGGAACAGAACTGATGGGGAAATATCCTCCAAATTTCTTCATATCCATTGGATTGGTGTGAATTAATGTGATATCACAAAACAACACCCTGTGGATTGATCTAGGAGACATCACTGGGGGAAGTTCAGCCCTGTTTAACTCCACCGATTCCTGTGATATTTTCAACAAATATGAATGTGAAAGTTCGAAGCCAAACTTGCTTGTTTCTGGGATTTGGATCACTGATTGCTCTAGTCATGAGACTTTTTTTTCCTGTTAGTAAAGTTGCTTAGTTTGCAAAGTTGTCCTTGTTAAACAGAAAATACTTGTGCATGAAATAGTTCATGAACACAAATAACTATCCAATGAAAGGATGGAAAAAGTGACTGCTTGTTTATCTATAAGAAATTACTGTGGACAATTTTTCTCATGAAAATTCACCTTTAACATGAAGAATGAATTATTGGTGTCACACTGCCAGGAGTTTGACTATTATAGAGTTTTCATGTGGATAGTGAAACTCTCAAATATAGGGGCAAAAGGCCTACAATTTTAGTCTTACATGGAATACCTGGTGAGTTCCATGGTGAAGCAGAATGACTGGATTCATGGTATGGCTATATTGTGGAGAGGCTTTTATTGAATCAAAGACATGATGAAATTCACAAATCTACCAGTAGGGGCTACTGTGCAGCTCATGGAATAAGCAAATTAAGGAAGAATTAATAAACTGTCTCACAGAAAAGAGCAAGTGGTGGAATCAACCCAAGGGACCTAAAAACAGTGTTCCACCAGATGGACTACATCAGAAACATCATCTGATCAGAACAATGTAGGCTCTTCTGTACACCTCTAAATGTGCATGAACTTGTCTGTCCTGGAATTTTATTACATATTTCCCAGTATCTTGTTTAGTATCCTTCCTGATACATTGCTGTTTCTGCACTTTCTTTTTTTCAAAGCTCACTGCTTTGGAAAGCTTAGGGAGAACTTCATTAATAGAGCACCTGGAGCAGAGGGAAAAAGAAAATTAACCAGTGAAGTAGGCAGGCTTGGTGTTTTTTGTTTTGTTTTGTTCTTTCTCTGTGACTAATGTCACTGTCAATTAAAATTGAATTTCTCAGATATAAATGTTGACATCCTTCAGGCTTTATTTTCTCTTCCAAAGCTCTCTGGACAAAAAGTAGAGACTGACTGTAGTCTTCTTCAAGGCAGTCTAAGAGCTTTCCTCATGAGTCAAATCTCTGTCCAAAAATACACTGTAAAAACTACCCTCACTTCTTCTTGGGGTGGATTTCTAACAAATTTGTTTTAATTGAAGTGTTTAAACTTGCAACCTGCTAATCTTTAAATGAATCCAGCACTACACAAAACAAGTGCAGAAAATTGCAAACCTATTCTTATGATTTAATTTGACTGTGCTTAAGTTATTGGACTAAATGAGCTGAATTTAATCTAATCTTTTCAAGTCCCTGGAACTTGTGCTCAAAACATGAGAGTGTTTATCATGCATGATTGTTTTTCCTTTGTAGTGCTCTTCATTACCTCTTGTAACATTCTGCTTTTCACACAGTCTAAATTCCCTTATAAGTATCAAAATTCATTTCAACACACCAGAGAAGCAGCAGTAAGAAATATGTGCTTGTTTTGTGATATACAAAGGCTTATACAAGCCTTACTTCTTTATAAAACATCAGTGAATTAAATAGAAGACCTTGGCGTGCAGAAATAAGACAACCCAAACCCTTGTTGTTTCGAAGCCTTTTGTGTTTGAAGGACTAAACTCTTGTTGCTTCTACTCATGGGCATTGAAAGCTTTCCTGTGCTGTCTGGCCCAGCAATCACCCATCTCTGAACCTCCAGCTGACTGCATTTGGCTTCAAGCAGGGTAGTCCCTGGAGCCCTCCCCAAGAAGAAGGAGGTTGCTGGATCCTGCCCCAGGACAGCCCTGCCAGGTGCTGGTGATGCCGTTTGGTTTTCACCTCTTTTTTTTTCCTTTGTATGTTTTCTGTATTCTTCACACGTATATTTGTAGCTCTGTAGCCTGTTGTATTACTGACTGGTTTTCCCAGTACTTTTCTGTGGCCTTTCCCTAAGCAGAAAGACAAAACAAATTCCAGAGCTTCAAGCCCTGGGGGGTGCAAGGCCCCAGTGCTATCTTGGGAACCAAGGTTGAGAACAACTCTTTGAGATCCATTTCATGGACAAAGTCCATCTAGTGTCAGGGAGGGGGCTCCAGAGAAGGGGCTTGATCTGAGGGGGAATTGCATCACCACTTGTCCCCCTAATTGGTGATTTTTATCAATTATGCCAATTTCCTAAAACCTGTAAATATGTACTCACCCCTGTAGGGCTGGGTTTTAGAGGACGTCTTTCCATAATTGCCCCTGAAGGCCTTCAAATAAACATCTGCTCTTATATTACCTCCTCACTAAAATTATCTTGAGTTTGACTTCCAGACTGGGAAAAAGGCATCACTGGCTAGTGCAGAGCTCATGGGGCTGGGAAGGCACCAGGGGCTGCAGCCCCCTGCCAACCTGCCAGTGGGGATCACTGCTCTGCCTTGATGCTTTGGGTTTAGTTTGGTTTTAAATGCTTGAATGTTCAAGGAGACTTTGAATTTAATTTAACCAGACACCAGCCAGTGATTTATTTCTTCTACAACATGATATTATTGCTTGAAACTTGAAATGTTTGTGTGATTTTCATTTCTTCTTGACCTATGTAAAATCCTAATCAGTTACCCAGAGGTGAAAAGTTCTTTTCCTAGTTAGAGCTGCATGTTGACATCAATTAAGCAGGATGAGGACCTTTAACTAGACCACTGTGAAGGTGAATATAATGAATATTCAATACAGTCTAACCTTGCAAGATGTGAGTGGGAAGACCCTTAAAGAAGTTGCAGTCAGCTGTGTCATCCATCATTTTTCAGATCAACACTGCATGGATCAGTTAAATTCATTGCTATTGTCTGTCCTATCTCTCAAAGTCTCCAGTCACAGATACCTACAGATAGATTGTGCTCCTCCTGCAATAATTAGTTTTTCTTTTAAGGGCCATGTATTACCCTTCAGGTTTAAATTGCATGAGGATGGCTGCAATCCCTCTAATGATTGATATCAAGCTCCTCACAGTTGCAGTGGGTTAATAAAGAGTAACATGAGCACATATGAGCCATGGTTATAAACACTGAGTGTATTACAAACTCACCTTCAAGCAATCAACAGGGCACTAAGGAGAAAATATTCACTAGGCTGTGCCCTAAGCTGATCTAGGCAGCCTTTTCCTTATTTTACAGTTGCAATTTATTCTGCAAATTATGTGCCTTGGCTAACAAAAAGCAGTGTGAGAGAGGAGGGGAAGTGTCTGCCACGATTCCCTCGTGATCCCTTCTTGGATCCGTTTGTCAGAGTGGCAAAGTGCAGACAGAGCACTGGCTCTTCTGCAAATGGGGAGATAAACTGAGCATCTGCAGGATTTCCACTGACATTGATGTCACAAGTCTCCTGACAGAATTTAATCTGCTTTATAACAGATAATTCTAACTGTGAGACAATTTATAAGCTTCTGTGATGGCAGATAAGAAAGAGTTAATGGAATGACCACTTCTTCTATGGAATGACCATTTTATCTCTCCACCTTCGTTGCTTCTCTCACTGTGATTACAAAGCTAATTAGTGGCAGCTTTCCTAAAAGGCAGCAGCCCAGCCACGAAGGGACAGCCTGGCACTTGGCCAGGGAAGTATTTCAGGCAGGAGAAGAACAGAGCCACACATTGCCATGTTTCCTGCGAGAGATGATGGGAGGCAGAGGAATTAAGAGCAGCATTTGGCTGCCTGTCCCAGACCCCTGAGATTTGCCCCTGCTGAGAAGCCCAGGTTTGAATTCTCCCCTTCTCCCCCGGGGGGGAGGGAACAATCTCAACACGAAAGAATTAAACACCACATGGGAGAAAACCTGAAACTGTGCATGGAATTGGAGGCTTCCGTGACTGATTTATTATTATTAAACCCAGAATTAGGGAGGTCGAGGGGAGAGCGATGAGTTTTTTGGACGTGCAGGTGCTGCTGCGGGCACCAGGTGGCGGAACGGCCCCGGCTGCGGCTGCGGGGGCTCCGGGATGCGATTCCACCCTTCCCAGGGAGCTCCGGCAGAGCGGAGGCATCCCGCGAGATGCCCCGCAACGAAAGGCTCTGAAACCATTGTGGTGCCAACAACGCACTTAAAAAATTCAATTTTTTATAATATAACTTGAAGCATCCTTTCTTATCTCGCCACCTGGGCGGGACTAAAAGCCCGGAGAGCTGATCTGGAACATCAGTGAGTTCTTACAGCTGAAGCTTTTTTGCAGCGTGGCCTCCCTGGTTCTTCATGGCAGAACGGAGCTGTGCAGTGGAACTGTTGGCAACGCTTATAAATTGATTTTAAAAGTTTCTTAAATAGATGCTAATAATAAATACCACGGGGTTATTCTCCAGTCTTCTAGTATATTTGCTGAAGTGAGAAATCCTTTCACATTATTGTCAGGATGCAGCTTTCCATGCAAAATCAATTCTGATGCTAACACTAGCATTTAGCTGATCTCAAAAGGCTGCTCCATTGTGTTTGTGGAGTCAACCCCTCATTGCTTGTCTGTAGAAATTCATACACAGTATGCTGAAACATTTGCAGATAAATATCTCAGTGTACATCATTGCATCTCTTTTTATGGAAATTGCTGTGATCATTTAGATGCAATAGATTTGGGACTCTCTAGTTAGCAACACAGTTTCTGTGGAATAAATGAAAGAAAAATATTGATAGGTAAATTTGTTTCAGCAAAAGGAAAAGAATAGTAAAACCTAATAAAGCAAGACTGTTCAATTAAAAAGATAATAGTAAAGGACATAGCTATTTATGGGAGAAAAAAAATCCCACAAAATAAATTGAAGAAAATTTCAACAGTGGATGTTGACATACAAATTAAGTAATAAATGGGTTGAAAGGATTTTTGTTACTTATCTCGGTCTAAAGAAGCAAGAACATAATTGCAATTGACCACAGTTTAACCCATTTGCAGTTCACTGTTCAGGGGGTATTTTTGAGATAAGCAATTTGAGTTGTAAAAGCAAAATGAGATAAATGTGACATGGCTTGCCTCAGTGGTATCTGAAACATAAAATGCCTATCTTCAACCTATAACCTCTTAAAAATAGAGCTAATGTACGTGAACATGGTGCCATTCATTAGCATGTCAATGGTGATTCTCTAACAGGGTGCCATTAAATTACTGTGGTGATAATTGAGACATTAAAAAAAGACAGATGCTAGGTCTGTTTCTAGGCTCTTATAACCCTTTAGCAATTAAATTTCAGTGAGCTAACATAACACAGCCAGAGCAAAAATTAACAATTTGGAATATTTTTCTGTAATATTCCCTATCTCTAACTGAATTATTATTTTTAAGGGGCCAAATTTCCAGTGCTTGATGTGATTTCAGTATTGTGAAATGGGCTGAAGGCTGGCCTGAATGGGCTGCTCAGGATTCTCACAATGGGGATGAATGGGACAGGGATGGGAGAAGTTGTTAGAGGCTGTAGATTCAGTTTATTTTCTGCCTGCAAGCATGCAGAGAATTCTCCAGGGAAGCTGGAGGATGTGCCAGGGCCAAACCTGCAGTGTTCAGACAAGGCTCAGCTGAAAGCAAACAGGAGCAGAGTGAGAAGCAGAGGCAGCAGTTTGGGAGAGGGAGCAGAGGCTCCAGGTTGTGTCTCTGTGCAGCAAAGGGGTGGGGATTGCTGTGGTCCTGCTCCTGCCATCCCTGCTGGCTGGCAGAGTGACAGCCTGGCCTCCCTGGTGCCACTCCTTGGCTGCCACAATAAAGGGGTCCCTGCTTGGGCAAAGCTGCTCCATCACATCCTGCACTTGTGGGACTGGGGCAGCACTGAGGAACAAAAATCCCACAGCAAAAGCAAAACAAACAGGTGTGAATTCCACTGACCCTCTGGAATCTGAATATTTTGTTTGAGTAATTTCTTTAAGCAAGTAAATTCTTGCTTTCACTATTAATTTACAGGGTTGTTTTTCTTTTCCACCTCTGGCCTTCCACATTGTGACATAAAAATAAAATTTTTCTATGTTCATTAACATCAAGGACAGGGGCTAGGAAGGACCAAGTGAAACACCTTGTTTTCTCAGGCAGTAATTGCCTTGTAATGAAGAGTTTTGATACATTGACACAGAGCCATTGAATGCTGTAGAGCAAATACGGCATGGTTAGGAGCACTGGCTGCAGCTGAAACTGCCTGCTGGAGATGCTGCTGGCCCCAGGCATCTCTGTTGGCTTTCAAATTCTCTCCCAAATGCAAATCTAAATGCTGGGTATTTTGTTCAGAGCACTGAAAACCAAGCAGCACAGTGTGCAGTGCAGCACATCACTGTGTTCCTGAGACAGCTCCTCGTGTAAATCCTCCTGTCAAACCTTGCAACTGTCAAACCTTGGGGCATCAATTGCAGTTTGTAGCAACCTTGCCTGTGTCTGCATGGCACAGAAAATTATAGTGAATGTCCTGTTTCCTCTCTGGTCCGGTTGGATTGTGGAGAGCCAGCTGCACTTGTCTAAATTGCACATGGATAAACTTTTTGCTTCCCTATGACCTTGCAGAATCTTGGGGATGATAAATTCCAGGAACTTTCCAGGGAAGTGGACAGAGAGGGACTGAAGGAAAAGGCATCAAGTTCTCTTTTTCCATCCCCTTTCATCCCAGAGAATCTAAATGCTGAAATTAGCTTATTAGAGGCTTTGAATGCTGTTGTATATGAGGGTTACTCCCAGTTCATACACTGGGAAAAGCTGGGTTTCTTTCCCTGCACTGCAATGGTTGTATTATCACACAAGGCACACTGAATAAAGCTGATATTTGTTGCAGTGGTCTGTTGGATGTCTGTGCATTGTGTTGTAATATCTTCCATGCTACCCAGGATTCCAAACTGCTCATAGCAGGTTTTATGAAGAGCTGTCTGACAGCTGGGGGATCTCTCTTGTAGTCAAATGAAATCTCAGGCCATAAGATCAGCCACATCTACAAGTCAGGAACTTTCAATTCATCAGCAATAAATTGCAGTGTAAAAGATCTACCTGCAGACCATGGTTCATACTAGTGAAAATCATCATTTTCTATGGGTTTCCTTTGAGGTTATGCCTATTTAGACCAACCAATTTGAATAGCTGGCCTTATCTATAGAGCATTGACAGCATATGGTTATTAAAAAATTCATGTTGCTGTACTTTAAATCAGAGCGAGCATTAGCATCTCAAAAAGCATCATGGCATGGATTGAATTATCTGTAATAGCTTCAATATGGCAACACCTGGCTCTACAAGTGTCTGAAGTCAGAGCAGGCCATCTGTTACTGGTCCACTTGGATGCTTTCTAAGTACATCCTGCAAGAAAACAAGGACACTGGGGAATAAAGTTGGAGAGAGTCTGAGCAACCTGGACTCAGAATGCCCTGTAGGGAAGCAAAGGAGGAATGCATATTGTAAATAAGAGATCTCATTCTGTGTTTCAGTCTGCTGGGAAGGTTGGAGGCACTGTGAAGTTTTTAAATAAAAGCTAGATATAAACTTGGAGACAATCACCAGCTGTTCATTTCTCATTTGGAGCATGTGGAGGAACAAAGGCACATTATAGACCAATCAAAGGTTTGAAACAGCATAGAGCAGCATCTGTGTGGCATGATTCCCACAACCACAGGGGCCTCTGTCTTTACAGATGAATTTCATAATGGTGATAAGAGACAACTGGGTAATGTTACTGCCCAGAGTTAAAGATCTGTCCTTGTGCATGTCTGCACTAAGTCATGCTCTGCTCTGAGCACATGTGGCTGTGTTCAGGGCATGTCTGCAGCAGAGCTGTGCTGGGAGGAATGAGCCTTGACCCAGGCAATGCTGGCTGTAGATCCTCTAACACGTTAAAGCTGAGCTCTGATGCCTTTGCCACGTTCTTGGGGATTGGCAGCACGGCCCCTGGCACACAACTGTGTGCAATTAAACTCACTGTGCTGGCAAGAGAAGAGCCCAGACACGAATACAGAGCACCAAAAGCCTTGAGGTCCTGGCTGGCCATTAGTATTGAAGTGAGGGGCTTGCAGACACAAGTTCTCTTTGTTTCTGGTGTGAGGGCTCCTTGTGTTTGTTCATGTGTTTGCTGGTTTGCTTTCAAGGCAGAAGAGAGCAGGGGAAGGGTTGTCTGTGTGCCCCACCTGGGCTGACCAGCTCTCTTGTTCAGGCTGTGTCTCCAGGGTGAGCTCTTCCCCAGCCGTGCATTCTGCATGGGAAATGCTCTGGTGCATTAACAGAGCTCGTGTGAGACAGATTCACTCAGCACAGACCCTGAGCAGGAGGGCAAGCCAGGATACTGCTGAGAGAGTCAGCAGCAGACATGCTGTCAGAGCCCTGAGTGCAGGAAGGAAAGAGACTTTTTACAGAGGAGCTGTGATGTCACCCAAAGCTGTTGTCTCCAGAGGTGGCACTGAAAGCTGCTTGGTCTAAGGGCAGGCCTGGAGGAGGTTTGCACTGGGAGGATATGAATAGAGGCTCTGGTTTCACTGTTTTCTCTTTGACCTGGCAGGTCAGAGCTTCTGCTCTGTTGCTAGTTTGTTTAATTTATGTTCTAACAAAAGAGAGCAGAGATTCAGAGCTTTCTTTGTCAGCTTCTACCCCACCTGGCATCAGCAGGTGATTCAGCTCCTGTGTGTCACTTAGTGAGCAGCCTTCCCTTTCCTAGCAAGCTCAGCTCTGGAGAGCACTAATTTCTTTTCACAGAGAGCAGAACAAAAGGGATATCTATCTCCCTGTCTGTAAGAGAGCAGGCTTGGAGGGATGAGGCTGCTACCCTTCCTGTCCTTGTGGCATTCCTGCTGGTTTCAGTTCCTCAAGTGATGGTTCTGTGGCACATTGGATGGGAAGGGATTCTCTCTTATTGATGTTCTCAAATGCCCTTAGTACTATAGGTAAAGGAAGGCCACCCTGAACATGCTGTTTTCACAAGTTCTCTTCACATAAAATGAATTCAGTAACACCAATTTTATTATCATTAGGAAAGGCTAAATTGTAAGTTGTCTATGCATTAATGTCTATGTTCTTCATGTAAAAACTCCCCCCTACCAGCACTTGAAAGGAGTTTCTATCCTGCCTCTCCATGTGTGAGCACATGCCCAAATTCACAACATGTACAGGGATAGCACAGTGAAATAGGAACATAAATACTCTCAGTATGTGAATACAATTCTTTTTGCCTAGCTATAATTTGGACAAAAACCAGTAGAAATACTAGCTAGTGTATTAAATAATTGGAATAACATTCTCACACATGAACTTTCCAATTGCCTCGTTGAGGAGCACGTGGCCTCATCAGCAGCACAGCAGGAATAGCACGATCTGCTCAGGCTGCTCTGTCAGAAGTGCAACCAGCCTGACTTGGTGGAACTGAGAGCCTTTACACTGACAAATTTGCTCAGTGTGTGCAATGCTGGCTAATGATGGTTAACTTAGTGCTGAGCTGAGACATCAAGAGCAAAAGGGGAGAGATAAACGTGTACCTTGTAATCAAAGGAGAAAAGAAAAGGCCTTTTTTTCCCTTGCATTTTTATTGGCATCCATGCTGGTGTAATTCAAGCTTCTGAGCTTTACATTTGCAGTTAGCAAAAGCTTCCAGGCCACCTCCTCTAGTCTGAAATGTACCAATGAGGAGACATGTCCTGATGGCATCACCTCCTCTGGAGCACAGGGAGGGCTGAATGGCAGCTGTCTCTGCACTGTGGAAGTGCCAAACACTGATTACAGAGGTTTGGGTTTGGCAGTGCCCCTTCCTGCAATCCCTGAACAGGATGTGTTCATGAGTAGAGACCTGTCATTCATTCCAATATTTTCCCTTATTTGTTGCAGACATTCCAACATTCACATGTGTTTACCAAATGTATAAAATTATACTGTTGTGGTTTTGCATTGGGAACCATTTGCTCCTGTGAGGAAGAAAATGGAAATTGCACAAGAAAGAAATGGCAGGACAGCTTAGAATTTATCTGTTCTGTGTTAACAGGAGACTGATCAGCATTTTTATTTTTACTCTAAGATATTTTTTGTGTCAGTCTGGTGATTTGAATGTTAATCTTGCTCACTAGAAGATCATGTTATGTTGCCTTGGTGTGGGATATAGCAGGCAAGAGCCTGTATTGATTTTAATGAATATGAAAAATGCCAGGGCTTCAAAACTTTCATTTCCACAGCCTTCATTCTCTGCTCTCTATGGAACATGCAGACCTTTTTCTGTGGTGTTTTGGTGTCTTATATGAGAATTTCCTGACTTTCAGAATCTAATCAAAATATTTAGGTCATAGTTGATAGATTAATGCTTTTCTTCATGGTAAAGAATTTAGAAGAAGGAAATATTAAAGGGGGAATTTTAACTATAAGTGAAACTTGTGGATTCAGTTTTGGTCAAGAGTTTGCAACAAATATTTCTATGCAGGCTAGAGTTGATCTGCAAGTCTCCACAAAACACATGAAAGGCATTTTTTGATTTGAATGTGCCTGGGGCTTCACATCAAGTGTGTATTGGGCCTGAAAGTGCTTTTCTTATATGCAAGAAAGCCCAGAATCTGATGAGAGGTTAAAGCTGTCCATCTACCAGAGATCTGTGCAGTCTGTCTTACCCAGCCATGGCAGCCTCTCCATTCAAAGCAGTCACCTTGCCATGAAAAATTACAAATGCTCAGTGGGCTGTGAACAAATGGCACACAAGTCTCCCCAGCTGACAAACGTGAAGGAGAACAGTTCCATGGAGAAGGTCTCCTGGGCTGGTACAGCCCAACCATGTCTTTGCTCAGGCTTCATTTTTATGGAAAGCTGTCATGGAGCCATGATAACCAAGTCATCTTCTGTGAAAACACTGCTGCTTTGGCTGCTGTTTGTCAAAGATCTGTTACAGGTGAAAATGAAAAGCACTGGCAGGGTGTCAAATGTGTGCATAGTCACCCTGCCAGATCCTGTGTGTGAAAATCACAAAGAAGCAAAACTGTTTTTCACATGTGTCTTTCTGCATTTGACCCATCTCTGGATGGTTTGAGGAAAGAAACTCCTCTCCATTCAAGGCTATAGGTTGTTTTAATGAAGAAAGTATGGGTTTGCCCTTTCTGGTATTTAGACTTTGAAATCAAAGTACAAATTTTAGATTATGTTAAGGGTGATTATCCCTTAAACCTGTGTTTTGTATTGTTCTGCACTTTATATTCTCATTTATGGTCTACTGAACATGAGCATGCTGCTATCATTCCAGGCTAAGTGCAATTCCAGATCCTTAATGAAGCATTAATGTAGGAGGCAGTAAAAGATGCCTCCACTACTTGCTTAATTAGCTTATTCTCTACCACCACTTCCCTGCTACTTCAGGCAGCTGTAACTTAAGAGAATAGATCTATCGGCATTTTCATTACAATATTGCTGGTAACTTGGCAAGAGCATCCCAATTTACTGCCTAGATGGACCCACACTCCACAGTGTGGGAGGATTGTCACTGCACTCCCAGCACACACAGGGACTCTGGCAACTTCATTTCACTCCCCAGGAGTGCCAAGGTCGTTGATTTGGGAGCTGAGCTTGTTGCAATGAATGCCTAAGTGGGAATGAAGTTGGATATCCAGGCTTGTCCCCTTTGATTTCAGTAATTCAGGTGGAAGTGAACCCAGCCCCAGAGCACCTTGCTTTCTGGGGAGGAGGGGGTGAAATCCCCCAGGTGACTGACAGGGGCTTGCAGTGACTACAGATTTACTGATTTCATAGTGGAGACAAAGAAGGCAGCTGCAGCCAGGGGCTGCAAGGAGCAGGAGTAGCAGGTTAATCTGCTGTGCTGAGAAATGCTGCTGCTGGCTTTGGAGGGTCAGCAGAGCAGCACGAGGCTGCTCTGCCCCCCAGACTGCTGGGATGACAGCAGACATGAGCTACAGAGTGCAGCTGTTTGAGTGACAGCTGGAGATAGGGGATCTGATCTCTGGCTGGGAGGAAGAGTCTGTTCTCCTGATAAAACAACATAGCATGGCTCTGCTTGCAGTGGGAGAAGTTTGAAAACACTGAAATACAAGGAGTTTTATGGTTTAGAAACAGATTAAACATGCATTCCAATCAAAGTCAGGGCAATAAAGAGTAGAGGATCATTTGTGTATTTGGGTTTTCATGATGTTTGATGAGAGTTCACATTGTGGTAGTTTGTGGGGAGTTTCTTGTCCAAAGGAATGGGAAAGAGACAGATTGGAAGGAAAATTTGGGAGAGAAATGTAAAGTAAGGCATTTCAAGGTCAAATTTCTGTAGGTATTGTGACACAACAGTTTCTTTTTCCTCTGTTTTGGTAAGATTGAAGAAGTCCATCATGAGTCTGCTAAAACTTATGCACTCTACAGGCTTTTTCCTGCAGAATGTTTTTTCAAATGAAAGGGCAGAAGGAAGAGAACTGTAAGTAAATTACAATTTCTTGCTCAATCCTTCCCTCTAGTCTATTAAAATCCATCGTGCTCTCTGCAAAGGGAAATGCACTGAGTTGTATTCCAGCTGGGAAGAGCACTGGCATGAATATGGGCTGTAATTAATTGCTGTTCAGTCAGTGTCTGCTGGACAGAGCAAACACCAGGGCCTCAAACCCACCATGGCTGGCTCTGAGTGGGCAGCTGCTCTTTTGTCAGCCCTGGCATAGACTGTACCTAGCTGGGGTCTTCTTAATCACTGTTAATATCTTACAATATCCTGAGAGACAAATGTTATCTGAAGCTTGCTGGAATATTGTGTTGTCTTTTAATGACAGCCAAGAGACCCCCGCATAGGAAATATGAATTTTGCTGCATCTGCTCTAGGTGAGGTTGAAATTGGAAGGTAACTTTAATGTTTATTTGTTTTGTGGTTTGTGGTTGGTTTTGTTGTTGTTGTTGTTTTGCTTATGGTCCCTGTAGCTTTGCTGAAATGTAAGGAAGGGTTCTTCTGTAGGTGCTCAGTCTAAAATAACAATGTAGGTACGGGTTTTTAATAAGGAGCAGGGGATTTATGCATATCCCTGTGTGTGTGCTCACCTTGAAGGTTTAGTATTAAATATTTTATGTTTTCTATTCCTGTCTCTAGTGTATTTGAGTGTAGGCTAGAGGCATGGTAATTATAGAAAACAGAAGAAGCAACGTATGCCAACAAGGCAGAAAACTTCAATAGGCTTCTGTAGCTGGTCTGCAGCAACATAAAGGGTAATTCTTAAATTTTCTGCAGAATAAAGTCAAGGACATAACCAATATTTTTTTATATAGGACCACTAATTGCTACAGTGACAATTAAAGATTATTCTTTATTATAGAATTTCATCAAGGCTGTACTTGCACATGTTCAGTTAAAACAAGTACCTTCCTAAAATTTAAGTAGGTGCATTTTATTGATCCAGTCTTAGCAATCACACAGTCTCACTCATGCTGACAGTTATTTCATAATGTATACTAATTAGCAGTGTATTCACATAACTGCAAGTCACTGGCTATAAATTAAAATGTGACTTGATAAACATGATTGTCCTTATGTATTATCTACTGCTGTCAAGGAATCAGGATTTTACCCTTCTCCTTCTACTAATTAAAACTAAATGAGGATACTGGCTAAACAGGCTGCAGCCCTGTGCTGCTGTCTATGTAAAATGTTACCATCATTCCTTCACTCAAATCTTTTAAGTACAAAATTTGTGGAACATGGGCACTTATTAACCTTGTTGGTGAAAGGAGGCTGGTTTTGAGATCCTTAAATATAGGGAAAAATAATCCCCATTCTGAGGGCATGATGACAGTGTTCTCATCCACACGTTTCTATGAAAATCTAAACTGAAACAAGGTGAAATCTTCAGGAATCATAAACTACTGGATAATCCACTCTACTCTCACTGGGAAATCAGGCTGGAGGCAAAGCTATCCTTTCCCAAAACCTATTGAAGCCAGCAGGAGATTTTCACCTGTTCCAGTGCATTTTGGGTTAGACCCAAGCAGCTTTTGAAACCAATGCGTGGTGTATGTTCTCTGTAAAATCCAACTGGTCCCAGGCAGTCTCCTCACTTCAGCTCTTTTTTGACTCACAGGCACATTCAGAGCCCACATCTCCCTGACAGGGCTGGAGTCACCTGAGTGTTCTGTGCTCCTGGGCCACACATATCAGGGATTTTATCTTGCCTTCCTCTCCTCAGTACAGCAGTGCAACAGAAGAGATAAAGCCAAGATTACCAGCGTGCTTTGGGGCTGCATGATTCATTCCACACACTCATTCTTGCCACAATAAAAGAAAAAAAAAATACTTGGCTTAAGGGCCTGAGTGCTCACATCACCTAATTTGATGCTATTACAGTTTGACACTAATAGGCTGCTCTTACAAAGAGCATGTGAAGCACAACTTGAAAAAAAGCATTTTGTTAAGAATTGCGACGTATCAATGAATGAACAGCCTGGGTGAAATTCAGGTTCCACTCTTTCCCCTTGTCTTCAAGAAAGGCATAATCCCACCTGCCTTCTTCTTGTAGCTTCCCATCATGCTTATCAAAGGCAAGAAATTAGTAATCTCAATAAAGTACCCTTCCTTTTTCCACATTCCAGAGGAGATCTGAGATCAAGAAAACAATAACAAACTCTTAAGGGCAAAACCATATTTCTTATTTTTTTAATGTAGGTTTCTCAGGCTTTGGTGGTAGAGGAGGAAATGTCTGCTGTTTTGCTGTCATTTGTTTTATTCTCTACCCTGAGGAAAAACAAGGAAAATCTGGAAACCTGGAGAGTTGCAGAGGGACAAAAAATGATGTTTGGGCAATACTTTGAATGAGGAATGACAGAATCCACAGTGTTGAAAATGATATTACTTCTTCATTTCAGTTCTTTCAGATGCAGTCGAAAGTTAATTAGGATTTTAAATTATATTATTTTTATTCCAAATTTATATCAGTATACAAGTCCAATGCCTATATTATATGTATTTCTATATCCCCTGGAGCTATGTTTCAATGAATATGTAGAATGTTGCATTCATTTTCCACTTTTTACCTCTACAAAATATACTTTTCCTCTGCATCTGCATTCAAGTGCTGTGGTTTTTATAGGGGGTACGCCTCAGAAGCTGAATGTAAATACCTCTCTGGTAAAAAGTCAATAATATTGATGTTTTGTATTTCTACTGTGTTAGTTTTTCCTACTTTAGAAATGTTTACAGGCAAACAGTAAATGTAAATACCTTAATATGCAGAACAGCTCTGTCTCAAATATTGCCTGTATTTGTCATTATTCTAATATAAACAACATACAGGTATTTATTACACAGACCTGCCCAGCTCTATTTTCTGTTTCATAAATAAATTATGCATAATACATTTTTCACTCTTGAAAAGGTAATTAAATACTACTTTCAAAGAAGAAAATAACTAATGTAGATATAATTATAATTCAGTTTCTATTCTCTTAATCAAATAGGATTGGAGATTTTGCATTTTTGTGTTTCTTTTTTTCCTAGACTTCCAGACTTTCCATTAACTTTACATCTCTCCAGATAAATACCTTATTGCATCTATGTGAGGAATACCACATCTACACGTAATTGGCAGTAGTACAAGAATTTCTTTATTAGAATGACCTGCTTTTGCTTTGTGGAAATGTCTTTCTGTGAGGCTGAGAGTTTTGCTGTAGGCTTCAGGACCAACTTTGCTATCTTTTCACCTCTACTTTTCTTAATTGATCACTCTTGGCAAAGTAGCTCTTATGGTGCCTATTTTTTCACTGCTCCATATTTTCTATTGCAATATTCCATATTGGCTGGAGTGAAATAACTGTGTGTTTAATTTCCCTCTCTCTCTCTGCCTCCCACCTTTGTTGCCTTATTGTGCCTCTCTTATTGATGCCTTTTATTTTTCCATAGAGTCTCCAAACTTATGAATAAGTTTCTAGAATGTCTTTTTTCAGTCTTCTCCAAGCACAATAAAAAAAAATAAAAAAAAAAAAGTCCAAATTTTATGTTTGCTCTTACCCAATGCTTTTACTTACCAGGGGACTTAAATTGGTGACAGAACCAGCAGCTCCCCCCATCCCCATTTCAAACATTCAGACAGAAATTAGCATTTCTTTTCTTGCTTTTTTATAACCTCACTTGCCTGAACACAAATCTTCTGCATCTGGATGTGTCCCCCTATCTTTGTGTCAAATAACTTATTGCCACTAGAATAAATTATGGGCTGAGCTAGAATACCAGCAAAGAATACCCTTTTGTGGCACTTTTACTGCAGGAAATTCCTGGGCCTGAATGTGCCTCTGCCTCATGTCTCAGCAGTGATTTAGGGTTGGCACAGTCAGTTTTGTGCTGACCTAATCCACATTGAGATTAGTGAAAGTAAAAGTGATCAAAAGGCAAGCAGTGAAAATTATGGTTGGGATGGATGAGAGAAGACCCCAGATTTTATTGATTTCACCCCTTCTTTGCTAAACCCAGCTGGATTGTGGCACACCAATGGCAGGTTTAGGTTAGCCTTGGCCTCCTCAAAAGGATCTGACAATGCAAAGCTGGCCACCAACTAACTACCCCTTGTGGAGGGTGGTGGAGATGAACAAGGGCTGTTGGTTTGCAGATGTCCCTGCTCCTGGTGGTTTTTGATAAATGAGATTAATCTCTTGCAGAGTGGTGGTGAGCAATGCCCTGGAGCTCTGGAGCTCTGATTTTGGCACTTGGGCATTACCTATGGGGCATTATCACCCTTGGAGAGGGGATGGTGGGATGAGTGCTGTATCTCTTTTCGCCTGCCAGTTGCTATGTAAACAACTTTCAGCTCTAGTTTAGCTAAATATTTTGGAGATGCAGCACTGACAAACAAGGCATAGTTTCCAGGGTGGAAACTTTCCCCCCATGTTTTAGGGTAGTTACCTGGGATTGTTCAGATTTTGCCTAATCTTAGTGCTTAGTTATCTCCAAAATCTTTGCACTTTGTGTAGCCCCACAAAAAATACTGAAACTAATTTCAGATTAAAGCACTGTTCAGTAGGAAATTATGTGAGAGAACTGAGGCACCTAAAGAATTCATTCATACTGGAAAAATCTTACTGAAAAGAAAAAAAATTCAACTGAGACAGTGATGGGCATTTTCCCTTTCTCACTAATCAATGCAGAATAAAAAAAATCAGCATTCTTCACTCAGGTGGAGTTTGATCCTTGTTGCAACTGTGTTTCCTCACTATTGCTTGTGTAGTGGATTTGTACTGGATGAAGCTTGGCTCCCCAACAGCAATGTGGGAAATAGTAAAGGCTTATTTTTTTTAAGGCTACATAAACAGTACTTAAACGAGTAGGGGCCTGGTTTAACTTCCAGCCCTATGTTTGTTTTGGAAAAAAAACGGGGAAGTAGAGGAGAGAAACATTTTTGTGTGAGAGATAATTGCCAGAGGAGCAGATAGTGTTTGTTTCCTAATCTGACCATTTGGGTGCTACTCAAAGCCTGCAACACTCACTGGAAATATTCCCATAACCTTCCCTGAGCTGCAGCTTAGATCAGGTTTGAGATGCTCAGAGCTCTGGACTAACCTGGCTCTTCATAGCCCCCAGTCCTGCACCTGTAAAGAAATGAAAGGAAGCCCAGCAGAATCACAGAGGCTGCCTGGGGAGCCTGTGCTTGGCTCGTTTTGTACAAGCATTTGCTTTTTAAGGACTGGCACTCTGGAATCTGGGGAAAGGAACTGGGAGTTTGATTTGTTTGACAGCATTTCCAGTGTGTCCATCTCTATAATTCAGCCTGATGTCTCAATCTGAATACGTTTTTTATTCTTGGTGATTGGGAGAAAGTGCCTGCTAGGAATTTCCTAATTAACACGCTAATCGAGATTTGCCTCAAGGTGTTGCTTAGAATCATTAGTAATACAAAGAAATAGCTAACAGACATGTGTGGCAGGACTTGAAGAAAAGAATGTGTCCGGAGATTACTGTCTGCTTGTACCAAAACCATCAAGGAAGTGCAAATAACAAATTAATTAAACTGGGTTATAATGAGTCACGAGGCCACATGAAGTGTCCGATCTTAATTAGTTAATATTGGATTGTGCTTTGAGGCAGGAGAGTGGTAAGGCTTAGACAGGGGAGGAATTTTGGGAACTCTCTTGTGACAAAGGAAAGCAGGTTTGGAGAGTGGGACTGTGCAGGGCGCTGGTTTGTTCTGCTTGCAGAGAGCGCCGGCTCCGAGAGCTTCAGCTCAGCTGCTCCCTGCGTGCACCCCGAGCCACATCATCCGAGGTCCCTGTCCTCATCAGCACCCCTGTGGCAGAATGTGGATAAATAAATGAGCATTTTTCACTCAGCTAGAGACTAGTTCTTATTGCAGCTGTGTTTTATCACTGTTGCTCCCAGGTCCCTCCAGGCAGGGCTGCACACTGAGGCTTTTCACACCGGGTGTAGGTTCTGTGTTTAAACAGCACTGTCAGGTTGGTGCAGAGGAATTTCCTCTTGGAGGAGGCCAGAGGACCCACAGCTCAAAATCCAGGATCCTCTACAGTATCATGAGATATTACCTAAACAACAGGGCTCTGGAATGAGCCAGCTCCACAGATGGGAACAGGCAGGCAATCAGAAGCACTGGCACTTCCTTCCATGGAGTTACAAATTGTTTGTAATGTTTTCCACATGTTAGCATAGGAGGCACCTTAAAAATGTGAGTGATAAATGGCAGCACCACAAATTATTCCTGTTATAAGGAAGAGCCTTTGCAGGCAATAATTCTGGCACCTGTATCTATTAGCAACAGATTAGTGGGAAGCTTGAAAACAAGATAGGGTGGCATAATAAGGTTAATGATCTCACCATGCACCTAAATACATTCATCTGGGTGGAATTTGCATTCTAATTGACTTGGTGAGAAATCCTTGGGTTGGTCACTGAGGGCTTATGGAGGGTATAGCTTTTTTCTTTGTTACCTGGAAAAGAATTAGGGATTAATGTTGAGTTTAGCTTGATCTGAGTTATGACAACAGAATTTGGAAGGTGGTGAGAGTCTCTTAGGGAAGCCTGTCAGCTGCCACTGAGGGTTTAAGGCTAAATTTGCTCTCAGTTTTGTACATTGCAAATCTGACCACATTGTAAAATACTGAAGTCTTTCTTGTGGTAATATGCTGGACTACAAGGGTTTGTTATAAGTACTAGTTTGTGTTAAAAATGGTTTGGAATGAAATCTTTTTTTAAATCCAAAGAAGCCTCTTATAACTAAGCTGTTTGACCTGTACTATTTAAGTTATAAAATCTGCCTTGCTAGTCAGCCATTATGACGGTGTAGTTTTCTGAGATTTTGATGCATGTTCAGTGACCAGTAACATGTGTGGACATTAACAGATGTTTAAATGTTCTCACTGTTAGGACCTATTGCAGTTTAAGTAGAATATCACAACCTTTCAGGTAAAACCCCGTGCATTAGAGCTGCCTTTGTGTGGTTTTCTTTGCTGTGCACCTCGTTTCTCATGTCACCAGGAGGTGAGAGGCTGCAGCAATCAGTGCACACAAGGGGGCTGTGCACAGCCTTGGAAACACAATTGCTTTGTTCTTGGCCTGTACTCAACTGTTCTTCACTGTAACAGCAGGGGTTTCTATTTTGATGATTTGCCTAAGAAATGTAAAAAGGAAGTTACAGACTCAATGTCTGTGGAACTATGTGGCTGTTAAAGGTGTCTCACAAATTATAACTATTGGGAAAGAAGTGGTAATGACACAAACTCGTTTTACTAGCTTGTGTTTAAGAAACAGTGGGTCACCAAGGTCATGGACATTTTGCCTTATCAGAGCATTGCTTAGGGAAATAAGCAATAATGGCTGTAAATTGCATGTGTGTGGATCAGGGGAGGAGAAGGTGGGCAGTTATGGATGAAATTATTTTGTACCCTGTGGCCTGTCTTTGCTTGCCAGCATTGGCAGGTCTTTAATCAAAGTTTCATCATTCATAGAAGACCAACAGCTTTTGTGCTTTTGATTCAGTTGTCCTTGCTGTTTCTGGGAATGTGTCTCAATCCAAGGCTAGCAGAAATCAGGATCACCTGCAGTTCTGTGGTTGCACAAAACAGTGAAAGGAGCTTGATGTGATCAAAGTGGGATTGCAGAATATGGAAATCTCTTGATTAAGAGCATGAATAAGCAGTTTGGAATTGTTTTATCTTTAATAAATACAAACACAGAGAAATTACTTGCAGCCAACTATGCTATCTGTTGGCAGACTGCTGGCCTTATAAGCTTACTGACCCAGGTTCAGCACTGAGTGTTTTATTGTGTGTTTTTCTATAAATGCCATTATATATGCCAACACATGACAGCTACTTTTTACTGACTTTAAAATGACTTTGAGAATTATCTGGATATTTGGAAGGTTTTTGTTTCTACGTGTGATATTTGGGGTACTTTACAAACCCCAAGTACTCTGGATAAATGAGTATTTTCCCTTTAATCTTGCTTTCTGTATATGTTTTTAAAACTTTATGAAACTTTACTGGAGAATGTAATATTTTAATATATTCCCTGGTTGGAAAATTATAATTATTTCAGTTTTAATATAGACTATTTGAATATGGTTTGTCTTTCATTTAAATTTTTCTATTTGAGTGATCTCATTTTTATTCAAAATCTTTGAAATTTTCCAGACATGATTCAACCAAATATATTTTGTCATATTCTTCCAGTGTCTGCCTAGTTTCATTACTTTGCAAAATAGTTATTGCAGAATCACTTTTCTTTTCAGCAGAAGTAATCTGTGAATTATTTGTGGACAGGAAAGAACTTTCTCAAAACTACTCCAGTATTTAAGATGACATCTCTTGCTGTTCACACAGAAAGAAATATAGTTCCATAAAATCAGGACTATTGCAGGAATCTCCATACTAAGCAGGGAAAGGGAAAGTATGGATTATTTGTAGGTGTTATTTCAACTTTAGTGCATCTAACCAAACAGCAATCTTCCCTAAATTACAGCCAGGCGGTTTGTCCAGCACCACTGGGTGAAATTACTTATGTCTACCAAGGTCATTACCTTTTCTTGTTATCTTAGGTGGTGTTGAGAACCATGTGTTAGCTCCTTTCCCCATTTATTGAGCTTTCCCCTTGTAAAAAGATGTAATATCAGTGTGCCTACCCTGGCTGGATACATTTCTATGTATGTATTTTTATGCTCCAGGTGACTAGGACTGCTGAAGCATCATTTCTCCAGTAAATCTTGAAAACCCAAATTGCGAAGAGTGTATTGCTACTCTGACACCTCTGTCATTGTTAGACTTACCTTGTTGGCTGCAACTGCTCAGACCTGCATTATTTCGTATCTCTATTTTAACATCCCTTGGATTAACAGAGGATTGGAAGATCACTAGCAGCCTATTTGTTATTTGCTTTGCAAGAGATTGCTGGCCCAGCTGTTTTTCACTTGCATACTTGGTTACAGCATGTGAGCTGCAAAAGACTGCCCAAAGTCTCAAGTGCATAAATTCAAACAACAGCACATGATACACCAAACCTTATCTGCACTTGTTCAAAATACATCACTGTTGTACTGTGTGAGCTGTGACATGTTAAGCCCAGTTGCTGCCAGTTTATCTCCAGATATGATGCTTTGGATATTTTACTTCCTGCAGTTAAGTAAATCCTATGCACAGGGTGGGGAGAGAGGACTAATATTTCTGTATTTTGCAGTCTTGATTGATACCAAAGATTCATTGCACTTTATAAAAATTTTAAAAGTCCATCATCCTTTACCTATTTGCATTGCTCATTGTCTTGCTTCTTTTTCAATTTGCAGTTCTAGCAAGTGCCAAGTGAGGGTATTGCATCTGCAGTTAATATGAATAATTACTGAACTGCCAAGGCTGATCTTGGAATCTCTATGAATGAGCTACGAGAGTTGATAATCCTCTTCTGTTTTAATTAATTACAGGAAAATAATCTGCTAGTCTCTTCAGTTGTTTTCAAAGTAAAAAAAAAAAAAAAAGACAACAGGGTCTAATTTCAGTTAAATCTTAAAATGTCAAAACCCTCCATCAAACCAAAAAACAGTCTGAAAAGAACTCTTGATACAAGTATTTCTAGTATTTAATATTTGCCTACAAACCAGAAATTTAATTTAAATAAACTATGCAGACTTGAAACATAATTTGCAGCTTACTTGCTTAGTGTCTGAGTTCCTTTGGGGTATCTATTGTGTTTTAGGGTGAATG
Organism: Drymodes brunneopygia; assembly: GCA_013400955.1. Taxonomy (NCBI): domain Eukaryota; kingdom Metazoa; phylum Chordata; class Aves; order Passeriformes; family Petroicidae; genus Drymodes; species Drymodes brunneopygia. The sequence goes on along the minus strand of VZTZ01045192.1, from coordinate 2,074,908 downwards.
TTGTTGCAAGGTGCTCCTCTCTCCCTCAACCCCCCAGGGCCAGCTGCCCTTTTTGTAGCTGTTTCCTGTTCATCTTGGAAATGCTCTGTTGAAGCTGCTGCATTGTTAATGAAAACTCGCTGTGTAGTGCCCAAGATACTCTCCTTTGAAAAAGGAAATTAAATTTTAAAAGCTTAATTAAGATAATGCTGAAGATCTGGTTTACCTACAAACAAATGGTATCAGAGTTAAGGGAATGGATGTTGTTGTGCCAAAGAGATTCCAAGACAGACATCTTTCAGTTGATCTGGTGCTGGTTTATTTGTAAGCATATTGTGTAGCTTTCTTAATTATTCCTCATCACTAGTGAGGTGGCAGATAATTTAATTTGTGATATTGCTGACAGAGAGGCTTCCTCATTACCATCAAGTTAATTTGTGCTATTAAATGTGTCTGTTACCTTCCCACTCAAATAATGAGCCATTGTGGGATGTGTCCTGTTGCAGAGCAGCTCATTCCATGAGCACTTGCTAATTACAGAACTACAGTGCAGCCTGTGATTAAAGCAGTTAAATTTCGGGGTGCTCTGAGGACCCAGTATGAATTAAGAAATTGCTGAGTGAACTTCACTGGTGGGATTTTTGATTGGTAGCCACAGTTCCACCAGGACTTGTCTTGGGATGTGGTCTGGTGTGCACATACTGATATGGTATTAGTGGTTTGTTTATGAAATGATTCCTGCCTGCTGTCATAGCAGGAGACATTTCATTTTAGACTTATAAAAGAAATTCAGGCCTTGCTCCAGGCATTCATCTTTAACTTCCCAACAGATGAATGCCTCAGTCTGAAAAGTCAATTAAGCTTTGTGACAGTTCCACGGGTTCTTCACCTGTTGATTACAAAAACAGAGCTGTCTGACAGCTACCTGATAAATCTCCTGTATTCTGAGGGACTGAACAACCCAAACCTCTTTTACTCATTAAAATAACATAGAAAATATATGGATTATTTGTTTTTTTTGAGATAGTGTTCAAATACAAACCCTATTTTTTACCTTTAAAATAAAAGTATTGTTTGTTCTGTTCATACAGTATAGATGAGTGGTTACAAATAGAATTAAGAGGTGGGACTAAAGAAATTTAGGGTATTTGATACCACTTAGCAAGAACCAAAAATAAAACTAAGAAACACATGATTATAACAATGGGCATAGTATTTGATGGGTATAGTATACTATATATAGTATAGTATGAATGGATATGCAGGTTTTGCCACACATTCATAATTATGACCTCTTCTTTTTCTACTCAGAAGATTTTCTTGTGTAATTTTATAGAACAGAAGAAAACACAAGTGGATGAGGGAAAAGGAGGATACCAAGAAGAAGCATTTTTTGCCTTTAATCCCTGTACTCTATGTTGAATTTAAGCTCAGAAATGTTTAGAGCTTCATTCTCTGCTTGCCAAGAGCAAGGGTCCTTGTCTTTAAGTTTTACCATCTGATCTCTGCTTCAATACACCCTCTAAGAGGAATTAGTCATAAAACAGCTCCCTGAAATAGAAGTAGTGGTGGGTGGGGATAGTTGAGCCTACTACAGCAAGAAAGGAAAAGATTATGTTAAAAATATGAAAGATGCAAGCCATTTTTGTGCCACCCCTGAGATCTGTGAGCAGACCTGTCTTTGTGGGAGCAGATGCAGCTCTGGGAAGCTGAGTGGGGAAGGCTCTGTAGGGCTCCTGAGCACAGTGTTGCACATTACACATCTCATCTGTGCCTGTGTCAGTCAGACAGGGAGGTTTCTGGAGGGAATGTGTCAGAGTGACATTCAGTGACAACACCTGGAAATACAGCTCGTTATTAATGGTAGGCAAATCCCACGGGGCTGCCTCCTTTCCCTGCCTTTTCTCAGCCCAGTGAGGCAGGAATCCTCTCTGAAAGCAGTCACAAATAGGAGCCTAAGTCTCCTTATACTGAGAAATGTTCCATGTCAATGTGTCTTAGCCAGATAAATAGTATCAAGCAGAATTAACTTTAACATGAGGGAATACTGCAGTCTCTTGTAGGAAATCAATGCAGGCTCTGAAGTTTCTACTCACAAAGGCCCCGTGTTCACTGAATACAACTCTGCTCCATTGGACATATTGCTTTCTGTGGGGAAAGCCAAGGTTCCAGACCCTATTAAGCCTTAAGTCTCTAGTGAAATGAGTAGTCCCCAAAAAAATCAACATTTTCCCTTGCTTCCTTTTTTCTTCAGGCTAAATTTAAAGTCACAATTCATTTTTCTGTCTCTCAATCACTCTTCTGGAGTCAAAACAATCTCTCAGTTGTAAATGTTTGGCTCTAACAGACTACAGCAGATGTGTTTCCTGATTAAAATATCTCCAAATTCGTCCCTTTAGGTGCAGGAGCACACAGAGCAACACGAAACATCCAATGCTGGTGCTCAAGGGCAGGAAGAGTGGGATTGAGTCACCATCCATGGCTGTCTGAGGCTGTGCAGGGATGCAGTCAGTGGATTTTGGAGGGAACAGTCTGCACGTCCCAGCAGTGACTCAGGCAGGATCTCCATGTGCCAGTGCCTGCATGCACACACAGAATCCCCTGCAGGCTCTCTGTAGCAGCCTGGCTCTCAGTGCTGCTCGCTCCCAGCACAGCCTTTGACTCCAGGGTGCCTCTGATCAGAATCTCCGGCAGAGTCTCTGGTTCTCCTTCCAGCAGCTGCTGTTCAGATGTGTCCCTGTCCCTGGACAGCTGAGCATGGGGGGTCCCACCCAGGCACTCCTCCAGCGCCTTCTCCTGCTCTTCCCTCGCTGCAGCTTTGGCCTGGAGCTGCTTTCAGTGACAGTCACCTTCCTTCCTGGGGGATTTATGCACAAAGGAATCAGATTTTGCTTTGTGAGTGATAGGCGTTGATAACTCCCTGCACCCCCCAGTAGGCAAATCCCCTATAGCAAACAGGAATGATGTTTTTAGATTAACAAAAGAGGACACCCTCTTGAACTTGTGGTTACAAAATACTATTGGTGTTTTTCTTTGTGTGCAAGTTTTGGAGGCTAGGGAAGAATTTCTCTTGCAAGTTAGACTGACAGGAGGCTCTGTGGACTCTTTCACTTTAGGTTAATTAACTGGGGACTCTGGGTAGGGTTAAAGCATGGTATGCCTGGCTGTTATTTATTTCCAGCTCTTGGCTAGTATGACATCGAGCTGAGGGTCAGAAAACGACCACTTCCACAAGTGTAAGTCCTTTATCCTATTTAGCATCTTAAAAAAGAAAAAGAAACCTGAAGTTCTTCCACCCACAGCTTTCAGGACACACACATATGGCCCTTTCCAAGAAAGGTTTCACTGGGTAAGGGCAGCCAGCCTAGACAGTTTGGTATTTGGTAAACATCATGCAAAACAAAGGAAGCAGGGTTTCAGCCATCTCACTCAAATATTTGTACTTTTCATTCTGAAGTATATCCATTTGTCTAATTCTCTGCAGTCCACTCTTCTCTGCTTTGTGCATTACTCAATTATTTGTATACATTCCAATTTACCTTTAAAAGTCAGTATTTTTCTGCCATTCAAAAATGCTCAATTAAGAATTTTCATTTGAAGAATGCATGTGGAACTTTCCTGCCCTCTCTTCAAATGACTTATAACCAAAAGCAAAGTGATTCCCATATTTGAGTGTACCATTCTTCATTTTCAATTTGACCAGACCATATTAAATCTTTGCAAAGACTTGTGCTAGGAAAGCTTTTTCACTGGAGTATTTGGGAAATGCAAACAAAAAGGATTATGAACAAAGCAAATTGATATTCACATGACATTTTAAAATGTATTCTGCAGGCTCTCTGCTGAGATTCATTTTTTTCTGTTTCATCAATTGTATACAAAAGAAACTAAAGTAATGCCTTACACTAGATCAGATGTTTTTATGCCTAGCTCCTCTTGCAGGTCTTGTGGGCAGATTTTTCCACTTTTACTAGTTTCAACTAAAGATTCTCTTAGAGGGAAGAAATTCCAGGTGACCAGGAGCAGGAGAAATGGTTCTTTATATCTTTTCCCCTGGAGTTTCTAGTACAAGTAATGACAAAGGAGATGGCAGTTGATACAATTCAGAATTTTTAATCCTAATGCACTTCCAGCTTGGCCTGGAATTGAAGGCAAGGAGACAGGAGCTTTTCACTTGTGGGGAACCTGTCTGAACATGGACAGAATGGGAACAAGTAATATTAAGTCTTTTCCCTCCCTTTGGTTGAGCTGTAGGAGATTCAAGTTTAAATTAAGTTTGTCTCATTTACATCTTGATCCTGCCTTGTGCTTAAGCACTTTGAGGTGAATATTGAGGGAGACAGTGAGAAGACACAGCTCAGCAGAACTGATGTATATATAGACACAGTCAGGGACCATTATGACAGAACTGAGCTATTTAGTGGCTCTCTTACTCTTTCACACTGTCTGCAGCCCTGGCATCTGATGACAGATGTCTCACAGGTGGAAATTAACTCCCTTGAACCAGAAGGATGTAGGAACATTTTTGATCTCTGGGATCACCAGTTCAGCAGTTATCAGTGTGTTTTACATAAATAAATCTGTTCCATGAGAAGATGCTGCCCATGCATGTTTATAGCTGGCTGATGGGAAAAACATGTAACTTTACTGATCATTTGCTGAATGTCATCTGCAACACCTGGAAATAGGTTTAATTTTCCCAACCTTTATCCCTTTCCTAAGTTTAAGATGAAATGTGAAATATCTGTTGATGTTTGCTCTCTGAGCTTGACTTTCCCTGTCTGTAGCTCTGCAAGTGTCCCCTTCAATCAGGCAGGAGCACCACTGTGGGGCAATCCAAGGCACCTCTCCTGACAGCAGCATCGATGTGCTTTTAGTTCCTGCTGTCAACTGAAAACAAATTACCTTGATTTTTTTTGTTGGTTTGTTTTGGCTTTTTTTTTTAAATGGCAATTCCACTTACCCAAGGGTAAGGGAGAGGAGAAATGTCATGTTATTTTCACTTGCATGTTGTTGTTTGTCATTTTAAAATCCATAGTCAGATGACAGCTGGGACCCCATGAGGCAAGCATTTGCACCATTTCTGTAGTGTTCTGCCACTGCCTTCTTCTTGTGGCTTTTTAATAAAGGATAAATTTAAGGCAAAAGTAAAGCCACTTGTAAACCTTTAATGCCCTTACCTGAAAACAAAATGTTTCTGTAGAGCCTTAGTAAACCCAGGCTTAACAGAAGACTCTGAAGGAAGATATCTAGCTCTGCCTTGATAAAAAGGAACTAAAACAAGAGTATAAATATATTGATGATGAAGGTAATGATTGTTATAGTTGCTCTAATAAGTAGTAAGATTTAGCTGGGAAGCTTGAGGTGTCTGGCAGAACTGTGTGACTGACATCTCTCACATTTAATTTGAGATCTGTTGCCTTGTGTTTCAGCAGGAGAATAGAAGGCACAAGGAAAACAATGTTTGTGCCATTTTATGATCACAACGGTCCTGTGGAGTACATAATCCATGCCCTGCTGGGAGTGAGCAAAGCAGATTTATAAAGGAAGTTTTACTTTTCATTAGCCAATTTTCAGGACCCTGGTGGAGTTAATGACAGTTCAGAGCCCATCGATCTCTGTGCAAGGAGAGTTCAGGGCTATGAACATAAGTAAGGAAGGCACCATGGAAAGCTACCTTTGCAGGAGGATGTGAAAAAAAGATGAAGAAAGACCAGGATCATTCAAGGGACTTTAGGAATACCTTGTGAATTCCTTTTCCTGAAGGCAAGCCATTGTCAAGACAAAAGAGTTGGCAAGCAAGGTAACATGATAACACTTTAGCAGAGCCTGGTTAGTCTTAAACAGAACCAGCTCTACCCTGTACCCAGAATGTTCAGAGAAAGGGCAGTTTGGATGCTTGGCATACCCACACATCTGTGCTGAGTCCAATTTGAAGAGTTTTAAAAGAAGTAGGGATTTAGCTGCAGGATTTTCTAGTAGCAAAGTGCTCTGTGACAGCTAAAAGAGACATGAAAATCCAGATTCTCTTCAGGGGTACTTAAAAGGAAGCTCTGCTGCAAAGAAAGGAGAGACAGAACAGCTTCAGGAGATACATTATTCTTGTAGGAGCATGAAGTTGGCAGGGTCAGGGAGTGCTTTCTGTGGTATCAGCCTTGGCCTTATTGCCAGTGTTGGTTCTTTGAGTATCATGGAGCTTGAGGGTTCATGATCTCTGAGAGGTCTCTCACTCAAAGGGAGGTGCTGGAGAAACCACTGAGGCCCAGGAGAGCTCAAAGGGCCTCACTCAGGGCTGTTTATGGGGTCACAAGGTGGTTGGCTTTGGTTCTGAGTAGGTTTCCATCCTGGCCATGACCCGTGGCAGTGACTGGGCTGTGACTCAGGTCATGGCTCACCAGGCTGCAGGGGATAATTGCTGCAGGCTGCCCTTGTTTGGGCCTTGCTGTTCCTGATTGCTCCCATCTGTATCCTTCAGGAGCTCCTGGTAAGATCCAGAAGTGCCTCAGGGCTTGACTGGTGTGGTTAAGGGACACTTCACCTCTCAGATGGTTCAGTCAAGGCTTCTCAGGAGCTTCTGGGATTGCAACCAAGGCCAAGGAAGGGGTGGGGTGAAGGGGGAGTGCACCACCACTCTCCTACAATGTTAGAGCAAAATTAGAATTTCCTTGCTTCTTGTATGACAATTAAGAACAGCTACTCTGCTCTGCTACACTCTGTTGCCTGGAGAACCCAGCAAATGACAGGAGTGCAGCATTATTTATGCAGAAGTGGTCTGCCAGTGTTGAGGAATGTTGAAGACCCTAATCTTAGGAATTAAAATGACAGCTAATGACCTATGAGTGAAAAGAATGTGGCATTATCCCCCAAGATATAAGCTACATTTATGCATTGGTTTATTATTTATGATGCATCTGTCATGTGCACTTGAGAAATTACACATCAGGATCCATAATAGTCTTACAGAATATTTCATAACCTGTGGCTGCTAAATTGATAACCTTGGGTTCTTTACTGATTCAGCTTTTCTTGCACACCCCATCCCATCATTTTACTCACCAATTCTTTGGAAATAAGGAGAATTTTGTCTCTTAAAATTACCTTTTTGAAAGACAGCGTAGTCTGATTCATCTAATCAGAGCAAGGTACTTATTTTTCCTCCTGTGCCTCATTTAGGCATTCCTTGTCAAACACCAAATCCAAGCCTAAGTGACTCCTGGCCTGGGAGCTCTGTTTCTTTTATGGATTCTGCCAAACTCTGGCACACAGCCCAGAAGGAGCTTAAAGCAAACTTATCTCATTTCCACTGAGGTCTAATAGGTGTGGGAATTCCCCTGAGGTAGCACAGAAGTAATTTTCTCATCAGCTGTCAATGGTCCCAATCCACATGGCACAGATAATTTAAGCATCTCAAAAGGGTAGCTTTAATTTAACAGCAGCTCAGGCTGGGTCCATGACCTTGAACAGAAAATTCAGGGGTTTTCCCTGGTTTGTGGAACTCTGCTGTATTTTATTGACCTCCTGTTCATCTTATATTGTCTAATGAAAGTAGTCACTCCCATAGGAGAGACATATGAGGTATTCTCTGAATCCTTGCAGTAATGTTACTGATGGAAGACAGTTTTGCATGTTTAGAATAACTCTGTCATTGCACTGAGTTTGGCTGAGAGGATTTGTACCATCATCTAATAAAAAAATTAGTAATTTTTATACTATCTTCAGCTTTTCCTGCCAAATGACAAATCCAGACATTGGAGACTACTGGAAGAAGAGCTTTCACAGGAAAGGATGTGTATCATATGTTTGTAGGTGATGTCTCTGGGATAATATTTAGGATCAGGTAACATTTTTGCTCTGTATTTGCCTCTAGCCAGCTTTAGTTGCAATATTCAGTTTTGTAACTGAACAAAGGAACAGGCAAAGGAAAACCAAAACCAACCAAGTTGGCTCGAAACTGAATTGTTCTTCATTTGTTGACTTTTGCTTTTCTTGGGAAAGTTCTTTTTTGGGAAGGTAGGGGGAGAATATAGTCTTAAAATGACTTTTTGTTTTGAGACACTTTAAACTGTTTTGTAAATGACGCAGAGGAAGCAAAAGATTTTGAATGGGGATTTTTTTTAACAAAACTGTGAAAGCATGAATGCAATTTGATAATTTGGGATTGGGAGAAATGTCCTGAGCTTCAGTGAAAATTACAACAAAAGAGTAAATGCACTTATTGGGAACTGGAATAACACCATGTCCTTACTGAACCGATTCCAGGGTAAGACCAGGTAGGGCTAGATGTGTGGAAGGAATATTTTATAGCTGCATCAAGACCTCTTTTATTTTAAGCAAAGGAATCATTGGGTAAGTAGCACTCACACACAAAACACTGACAGAGCAGCACAATGTTTTCATTAAAACTCCTCTCATTGTATGCCCTAAATATAGTCCTTATCATTTTTTTTTTCCTTTTGTGTTTGACTTGTTAGAGGTTTTGGTTTTATAAGAGAAGGGAAAAAATAGTAGGTCTTTTAAAAACACTCTAAGTTGCTATTTGCTGCAAGAGAAAGTCTATACTGAACACACAGTAATGCGGAAGGGTGTGAAGGATTTTATTGGAATTTAGTTCTCCTTCCCTGAGTAATGCTACAACCCCAAACCTGTAAAAGCTTTCCTGCCTCTCAGCACTGCCATGAATCTTCCCCCTCTGAGATCATAAATGTTGACTTTCATACCTTTATATTCTGGCAAGTGAGTACCATTAAACTCACGTGTTTTGTAGGTTCTGCTCTAATTTTTGAATTTTAAGAATCACAGGCAAGTATTTTCAAATAGGAGCACTTGACCACCTTGGGGGACTGAGGAGGAAAAGAATAAATAAATCGCTTTTAAGACAGAGCTTGTCTTGTATCTAGAATGTGTCACTAGTGCTACCTGTGAGACCAAACATCCAAAGTCTGTTTGGGCAGGTGATTGTAGCAACTGGACTGGATTTGTAGCAGCATGGACTCACCATAGAAAAGCCCATTTCTCCTGGAAGATGTAAACATCCTTGCTTCAATTCAAGCTAGAAGTTCAGGTCCAATAAATCTCAAATGTTTCTGAAGTTCAGGATGTTATCTTTTTGAATGGTAAATTCAGATTTTTAAGAAATTAATAATTTTTGTGAAAAAATCAGGAAATAAAATTTGCTTTTTCTTACCTAATTCCTGCCCCAATGATGTGCATAAATCAGATTCTGCAGGATCTTAAAAGAAAGAAAACCTGCCACCTGGGAAAAGGGTTTTGCATTTATTTCAGGACTTTCATCTGTGTTCCCTCAAAATTTTAAATTTTGCTGCCTTTGATTTAAAAACATCCTGGTGAACTTTCAGTTTCTAAAAACTTTCTCATCTGCCTCAATATTTTTTCTCCTGCTCATTTAGGGGTGAAGCAATTTTTTCTAAACTATGACATATGTCATACAGGTAAAAGGAAGTCATACTGATTTCTTGTTTAGGTTTCAAGGGGTTTTTTTGGTTTAGATTGGTTTTTTTTAAAGTTACCTTGATACAGCAGAACTCAAAGGTGAGTATGAGAGGGGATAGGGAGACAAACTGAACAGGGTAGGATATTTAAAGGCTCATTTCTAATACTGACTGCTGTGGTTTGGATTGATTAAGGGTTAATAGAAGGAAGTCAGTCCACAACTACACTAAGAGTGATTATATGACAGAGTAATTCACTTAGATGTTTTAAGGCAATTTATTTATAAAGCATTTGCATGTTAAAGGCAATTGTTCTCCTTTAAACTAAGTTTGCATTAAGCTGCTAACTAAGTTTCAGGAATGATGTATTGAGTGGGCTAAGCTTCTGTAAGTTCCAGTATTCTGCTTCATGAATAAAACTGTCAGAGTAAAGCAACCAATAACTCTCTGTCTTGACATTATATTCAGTATAACAAATAAATCTTTAGGATCTCAACAGACCTGGCAACTTCATTAACAGTTACGCCTGAAGCAGAGAATGAAAGAAAATCAATTCATGGAGTCTGATATTTTAGGGTTTACAGAAGAGAGGGGTTAGTGGACTGCTGATGAACATTCTGTGCTTGAGCTCAATCTTCCTCCTACAGAGGGGAGCAAAAATTGTAAGAGAAAACTTCCATCCAAGAAAGGAATACTGTTTGAAACAAGGGAAAGGGTATGTATGAATGAATTATAATTGGAAATAGAAACAAAAGCCTGTGAATCCTAATTCCATTTTACAAGAAATAGATGTTTCCTGTAAAGCTTCTAAGGGAGATTGGCCCCAATCTGCAAAAAACCTCTTCACTATCTCAGGACCTGGTATTTGTAGCTGAATAGACTGATTCCACAAGGCTTTAATTTTTTTTTTTTTTTAATTTCAAAAATATTTTCTAATTCTGCTTCTGCTGACCATGGTACAGTTGACCTCAGATGAAGCATAGGCCAGTATTATAATATTCTGATTCTATTCATTGAAAAATCAATGAATGTGTCTGATATGACAGAAAGTATCATCTACAAAACAGTTATTGAGAAAGTTTCTGTGAATTTTAAAATTATTTCCACTTGAAGAATCCAATATGTATGCCTGGAGTTATAAAATCAAGAATAATCTTTAGGGATGGGGACTAAGCTGAAGAATAACAATTAGGTAAAAGATGAATCTATTGAGTAGTTATGTTATGCATGTATATGCATAATTCCACTATTTTAATTCCTCTAAATCATAAGGAATAGAGAAATATGTTATCTGTCCTATCAAAATAATAAACTGGCTATAAATTAACTGAATTAAATCTCACTTGGTTTCCTGTTATGTAGGATGTAATTTACATAATAAAGAAGATCTTTTTAGCCTCCTGAATATTGAACCAGATTTAGGGTGAGGGAATACTGGAAAATCTTCTTATTGTACATCAGTTCTGGGCACTTTCTTACCTGGGCTTCCATGGTGGCTTTATTAGGAAATTTGTTCTGGGGAAGTTCTTTCAGGCCTACAAATTCATGCTATATTTTCATGCAGTGAAATTGTACACAGTTATACTTAATGATATTTCCAATTTGGAATAGGTTATAGATAAAAGGTCAGGGCATAGGAGATGAGCAAATTAATAAATAGGCCAGGATGGCAGAAAGGGAAATGTAATGAAAGCAAGTGTCCAATTCATATGGAGTCAGTAGCAGTTTTAATTTTTCTCCATCTGCCTGAAATATTTTGTTGCATACTCACCCTTTCTTTTTTTCACCATAGTTCATCATGGCTTTGCAGCAGACAGATGCATCTGCTCAAGCAGCTTTCTGGAGAGATCATATCTTGTGATATCATGCTAAAGGCTGCTGCAGCTCGTTAGGCAATTTCCTGCAGTAGGAGATCATGCTCTAATGCCAGTCTCTCTGTACATACAAGATTTGAAGGATCACTTAAAGCCAAGGATCTTTGACATGTCAGTTGGAATGAGCAGCCAAGACAGATTTCACTGTGAACTGAAGTGCACCTGAGGGAGGATGTGTGGGCAGAATACTGGAGAAAAGCTCTTTTCTTTCTTTGTTATAGGCCCAGTGGTAACAATCTGAGCCCAGGTTTCCCTTGTGCTCTTGGGACACAGGAAGAGTCAGGGCTGTTTCTCCAGAAAAAGACCTTGGAAAACATTAATCCTACTCCTGGAGAACTTCCTCTCATAAAAGCTAGAAAAGCAGTGTGGAGGAACTAGGAAATTTCTTGATTTCATCAAGTAATCAGTTTTATATTTTCCAGCTGATGTGTGTAATCAGGCTAAAGTCTAGTAGGACAAGTTTTCTGAAGCTGCTTTCCATTACTCCAACAAGATAAAGAGAAACTTAAACTCTCTTTAATATTACAGTATAACTAGTTTATAACAGATAATTGGTTCCAACCATTTCCTACCAATGTTGAGCACTGTGAGCTGCTTGCTTGTTAATTATCCATATGAAGGATACAATGTGGAGCATTTTTATTCTGTAGAATAATTCACCTACCTCAGTCCATAGAGACACAAATTAATGACTTCTGACCAACTGTGAATTATTACTGTGGGGTTGTTGCTGATAATCATCATTTGTTTAATTGCTGCTGCATCGTACAACATAAAAATACTGATTGTGGAAGATTTGGTGCTTTGAGCAATGAAACTTTTGAAGTCCAATGTTTTTCTTGACATGTAAAGCTTTCAGTTGGATTATCTAGGATCTAATCCTACTGGGTCTGCTCTGACCCTTTTCTTCTATGGCATCTATCCTGTACCTGGTTGCTGATATCCATGAAACTTGTGTTAAATTCTCTGAATCAGCTATCTTTAAACAAATTTGGTTAAGATCAACCAGTAGGCTTCTAAGTGACTAAGGGAAAATTGAGACACTGAGGATGTAAACATTTTGGCCAGGAATAACTGTGTGTTCATTTGCTACATGGTTTTAGAGTGCCAATTCAGCTCTGATTTTCACTGGTGAGAGAGAACAGCACTGTGGGGTCACCAGTGATCCCACTGCCTTGTCATTATTTCTGCAGCTCTTGTGGCTCCACTGAGTGCACTGCCTGTGATTTCCGATCAAGGCACAGTGATAAAAATTGTGTCCAGCCTCAGATGGATGATAAAACACCCACTCAGCATCATGAGAGTATGTGCTATCTTATTCTCCACCAAAACATCCTACACCACTGAGGTGGCAAAAAAGTTGACCTTGACTTCAGCAGGAGAGCTCTGGGCAGTCCATGATTATTGAAAGCTGAGTGCAAGAATGAAGCCTTTTTCCTGGTGTTAGGAAATAAATCTCAGACACAGAGGGTTGGGGGTCGTTTCCCTCGGTATTTAATAGGATCCCATTCGATGGCTGCTGCTGTCCAGGTGGAATGCGTCGCAAAAGCCCCATCCCCGCAGTCGAGTGTACAATTAAAGATCTTACTCATTAGCATATCGAAGTAGAGGGCCCAATAAGGGGCTGGGGTGGGCTAACTTCTAGTTTACAGAATCTGTCCTGCTAGGGGACCTTGAGTGCTTACAGCAATAGAATGTTTGGTCTCCCATCTCTTTGTAGTTTCTGGGGTGTTTGGTCTCCTGGCCTGTGGGACACCCAGAAACCAGGCTGAGTTCTCACACCTAAAGCATCCCAAGTGTGCAGGCTGATACTTGTGGGTATAGAGAACTGTGTAAAAGGTATTTAGGAGAAAAAACAAAAAATCCTTCAGGCATCAAGAAGATGCAGCGAGGCAGGCCTGAGGCCCAAGGCAGGGGGATTCCTGCAGGACAGGGCAGCAGGAGCAGTGAGGGAGTGAGCAGGTGCAGGATGGGCTCTGGGAGGGGCCGTGGCCTCACCAAGGCGCTGCCCTGGCACTGGCACTGCGAGCTCCAGCTCCTGCCCCTCTTGCCATGTTTCCCTTCCATTCCCCTCCCATGGCCTGGGGAATGGTCCTTCATGCTTGGAGCATCTCACTGGAGCTGCTGCCCCTCACACTGAGGGGGCTGGGGCCAGCCCTGAGCCCAGAGGAAATGCACTGCGGTGTTTTCCTGTGAAGAGTTACTCACTGCTCTTCAAACACTTCTGCTCTCTCCCTCTCTTAACTGCTGCAATCCTTTTAGTTTAACATGTCCTTCCCTGTATAAATGGCACTTAGGAAATGATTTCTGTCTTCCCCACCTATAAACCATGCGGTTTGTTGCCACATAAATGAGAAAAAAGTTGTGTGTATGCCAGGAAATAAAAAATACCAATCTATTGTCTCTTCCTTTTTATATGGCTACTTTGGTCTGAAGATATTAAATCACCTTAGAGCTATCAGTTAGCCAAAAACAGCTTTTACTGCACCTCTGAAGTTAAAAAGTAGTGAAACAAAAAGATATTTCAGATTTTAATCCATATTTTTCATGCCTTTTTGTGTTCCTCTGTGCCCTCCCACTCCCCAATAAGAATTCCAGAGCTTAGTGAACTTTCTTCCAGACTGCATTAATGTACATATCCTATATTATCTAATCTATCTATATCTATATCTACACCTATATCTATAGCTATATCTCTATATTTATATCTAATCTATATATCTATATCTATCTATATCTGTCTATATCTATATCATCTCTATCTATATTTTTATAATGTATATCATCTATATCTATCTATCTATATCTATAATCTATATCTAGATATGTAATCTGACCATCATACTTACAGAGCCCTAACTTCAGGGAGTCACCAAGCTGGGCCCCACTGGCAAATGCTTTTCTACTTACAATAAAAGCACATTCCTGTAAATGACATGTTTGCATGAAACTGCAGTATAATGCATTTTCTGTACTGTAGAGAACTCAAAAGATTTTCATAGTTTTTTCTAAATATTCAGCTCTTCACATTTCCAGGACTGCAGCCACTCTCAAGATTCGTGGTAGGAGGGGAAAGAGGGATTGAGGTCATTCAGTTTAGATCCTGCTGTTGCCATTTAGATAGACTAGGGCAAACCAATACTTCGACCTTGAATGAAAAGTTCTTAAATGTGCCTGTGATATTTTGGTTATGCCTTTATATACTCCAGACACTTTCCTGTCAGGCAGAAAAGTTAGATTAAAATTATATTAATATTTGAAGTTCATCTTTAGTGGAGTCTGCACAGGCACAGACACAATTGTCCACTGTCTGGGAAATCAAACAGTACTTTCTTGTCCTTAAGAATGTTCTTAAAATCATTGTTCCATGTATTTTCTGTGCTTTGTTGGATTAAGACAAAGTGCTCAGCACTGCTAAGTGCTCAGTGCTGCCCTGGGGAATTTCTTCATGAAGGATGTCAAATATTTGTGTGTCATGAACTTGTTGAAAAATCATCATCATGGTGTTGTGGGTGCCTTCCTTATGGGTAGGTTTATCTCAATGAATGTCTCTGTACTGTCATTTTAATGCCTTTCTCATTACCATCATTCACTTGTTCAATGCAAAAAAATGATTTTTTTCTGCTGTCTGAGTGATAGGTTTATCTAAATTGTTGTCTTCCTTGGTTTAGCATTTCAATTCATAATGCTTTGAGAAAAACAATTTGTTTCCAATTACACCATAAATTAATGCTCTATATTAGTTTCTAGTGGATTTATTTCAGTAAAAAACTTTTTAATGGGAGCTGGGCACTTATTTGTCCTCCTGGGTCTGTGAAAACCTTTCCCTGATGTCAGTTACCTTTGCAATGCCCTCAGAATAATATGGATAAGATTTGCAGTGAGATGACCTTCAATATCCATTCTTTTCAATTTTTTCGTTCTTAATTGCTTTGATGCTTTAAAATCATATTTTCATGATTGTTGTGAGAGCAGTATTGACCAATCACCCCCCCAGTGTCTGGGATTGCTCCACCTCCCCCAGATTCCTTCTGCTGTAGCATTTTTACCTTGAGCTACTTTAGCTTTTTGGAA
The DNA here is from genome assembly GCA_013400955.1 of Drymodes brunneopygia. Classification (NCBI taxonomy): domain Eukaryota; kingdom Metazoa; phylum Chordata; class Aves; order Passeriformes; family Petroicidae; genus Drymodes; species Drymodes brunneopygia. The sequence continues at coordinate 2,059,532 of VZTZ01045192.1, read as the reverse complement.
TTGCAGTATTTCAGTGGAAATAATGGCATTCATGAATGCAATTATTCATTATAACAGGAATCCCTTTGCTGCTCTCCAACTGAGTTTGATAGTTACCACCATCACAGAGTGCCACAAATATTCACCAATTATTTTATTTTTAAAATGGCAATTAATTTTTTCAAATTTGTATTTGATTATATGTGGACCTGCTAGTCATGTTGAATTTGTTTCTAAATTCTTATGATAATTTTGGTCAGTTGCAGAAAACATGCTGTCATTTAAATGATTTGCTTTAACAGTAAATTATTTTGTACAGATAGATTTAGGTAGAGGAAAAAAGATTATTCTGGGTTCAAAATCAGCATTAACATATGACATAAATCTAAGTGTTATTTAGTAACTTAAACATTTTCAGTGCTCAGTAATTCCATGCTATAGTAAAAGAGATGATTTATCAAAATCTACTGCCTGATCAATTTATAAAAACAAAATAGATGACTTATTTGCCTGGCTTCAGTGCTATTGAATTATGTATGTGAAATGGTGTAACTGTGTAAAATGAACTCTTCATATGAGGCATCATCTGAAAAATATTAATATTACTCACCACTCTTCCCAGTTCTACATAAAGGTGTCAGTTCAAGAAAGTATATAAATTTTAATGAAAATTATAAATTATTTGGGGACTAACTGAAAACCTGGAGGTCAGTGTAGCTCTGTTCTTGACATATTTTCCAAACTTCAGTCACAATGGGTGAGATTTCCAAAGGTGTTTGAGTGAAAAAGGACAGGAGTGTAGAAAGTGCTCATACTGCAGTTCACAGTCTGGAAGTTGGGGGACAGACAAACACCTGTTGGAGGAGGTGGAGGGGATGTCCCAGAGAAAAATTCCCTGGACTTCTGCTGTGTTTTGTTACCTATCAAGCGTGTACTACTTAGAGAGAGCTGGCTTTCCTGTGATCTCTTCTAACAAGTGCTGTGTTTGTATCAAAATGGAAAAGTAGAAATCTCATAAAATATGCAAGTAAATAAATAACAAAAAGAAATGTTACAAAAAGTTTTTAGTCTTAACACATCGTAAACTGTATGTTATAATCTGTATTACAGGAGCAGCACATGAATGATGCATTTTGACTTGACTGATCTGGTGAGAGAAATTTACTCTTCCTGACAGGGTAGAGGATGTGGATGCAAAACTGCTCTGCCCAAATCTATTCTATCCCCTTGACTGGGGATCACACGAAGCTGAGCATGACACACATTTGTAGGTAATGTACAGCTGGGTGTATAGTGTTGTCTGAGAAGGTCACTGAAGGTCATGGAAGCTGGATGTTTAACCAGGGCCTGGGATTGTAATTCCTAGTAAATGCCTGGATGTGTTGTTAGTATTTAGACTTGTGCATCACTGGGGAATAGATGCTTGAACAGACTGAGAATGAGCTCAGGCTGAAACCAAAAATTACACTGCCACATTAGGTGGGTTGTGAAGGAAAACCAGCTTCAAATCCCAATTTTGTACTAGCTTGACTTGTCTACATGGTGCTCTATCATCTAGAAATGCCTAAATTTGGAGGAGTAATTCTGATAATACCAGTGGATTTTTATCTTTTTCCTCCTGTCACCAAAATAAATGCATGACATAATCATTAGAATGATAGGAAAAGGAGAGGAGCATAATATCAGAATCTGGGTAGTTTTGCTGGCAATGTTTCTTGGCTTTGGTTATGAGCTGTAGCACATTACATAGAAGATTCTTGTTATTGAATAAAGTTCAGCTAAAACAGAAGAAAATGGGTGCGGAAGCCCACTCTCATGTGTATCTGTTCTGGGAATGGGTTTTACAGTGTGTGCTTATAAAAATCTATCTACTCCTTGCCCCAAAGGCAGGAAGTTGTTGTAAATCTTCAATTTACAGATCATGCAGGGAGTGATTAAGCATGTGTATTTTGTGATAGGTGTAAATTAAAAATAAATGTCAATTACACAGAAAGCACTTCCCTGAGTGTTTTTGTAGACATGTGATTGCCTTTTTTAGCTGAACAAAAAAAAAAAGATTTAGACATCTAGCAAAAACTCTTGTACTTTGTGGATATTTACAACTTCTCATACAAGATTCTTCTAACACCTGAAGACAGATAAATCTAGTAAACAAAGTTAATAACATTGGTGTGAACCCCCTGAAATCTGTTACATCCAACCCTCATGAAATACCTTTTTTTGCCAAGCGTGAGTGCTCAAACGATGCACTATTTTTAGAGACTATCTGGGTGCCATATGAATACCTGAGTTTGAATTTGAACAAAGGTAGTCATGCTCTAACACTCACATCTGCTGCTCAGTGCTTGTTATTCAGTGCTCTCAATATTCCTGCCGAGGATGTTTCAGGCATCTGTTTGGACAGCAGAAAAAGAGGAGTTGCTTGCCTTAGCTCACAAATCACAGTGAATAACAGTTAGTAGGCAGTCAAAGAGAACAGTTTGGAGCTCCTCAGGAGGGCTGAAATGTGTTCACCAAACCTTTACCTTTATCACTGCATAGAACAGGAATATCTGTCTGCCAGAGTTACACGATAGCAAGGGTTACATTCCCTTATTGATCCATGATCAACCTCCCCCACCATGATATTATCAATTCCCTACTACAAGGGTTTAGATTAATGTAAAGCAAGACTTCCAAACCTTTTGGTGTTGAATTTATACATCTATATATTTTCAGGTTTATCTACAACTCAAGTGATATTTCTGTCTTAAAACAGGAAATCAGGAACAAAAACAGAAACATAATCTAAGACTTCTGATTCTGCTTCTCCAGATCTAAGTAGTTTTGGTGTCTATTCTATAATCTGTAAAATAAATTAAGTTAATTAGAGGGGGATATTAAGCTCAAAAAATTGCCAGATTGTCATGACATTACAATCTCATTTAGTACATAAATATAACTTTTAAAATAAAGACTTCAAAAAGCACTAGTATGTAGTTTTTAATATGTTGACTTACTTTTTCCCTTTTTAGTCCTTTGCATCTCTTAAAAGTTTTTAATAATAGTTTTTAGTAAGAGACAGCAGCTCTGGGACTGCCTGGAACATCTTTCATGATCTGATTTGATTGGAGGGAAAATAGAGAACACAGTAACTGAGCAAATTGCTTGGATGCTGAAAAAACACCAAGTTTCATATTAGAGTAATAAATACAGTGTGATATTTCCTGGGTATCTGGATCTTGGTAGAGGTTAACATCCTACCAGATTTAACTATTTCGCAGGTAATAAAATTAGGGGCCCTCAGAGTTAAATATATATGCCTGCATCTGCTGAAAAAGTCACAAAATCAAAAAAGGTGTGTAAATCCTCAGCTGCTGGGGCAAAGTGTCAATGTATAGGTAGCAAAAATGTCCCACCATACTGTTTTCCATGCAAAGCCTGGACCATTAAAAAATTTCCCTAATCTAATTATAGCCTACCTTAAGCTGTTACATATGTGCACAGTGATATTAAGGGCTATAAAGACTGGTTGTTTCTTTCCCACTTTTCCCTTCATCTGTTGTGAAATCAGATATCCAGGTGTCTATTTTATCTGCAAATGGTTGTGAAAAATGTGTGATCTGGGCTTTGTTAAATTATTAACTCCCAAAAAAGTGGCTGACCAAGAAATCACATCTATTCTCCTTGACCTATGAAATGTTTTGGCTCAGCTGCAAGGAATATGTCAGAATAATTACTGAAGGAGAGAGAAAAACAAATTACTTTCATTGAATTGCCATGAATCCTTTTTAAAATAAGGTGCAATTGACTAAAGCATTATTTATTTTCAAGTCTTGTAATTGTTCCATTGTCATGGAAGCTTATCAGAAGGACCAAAGCTGAGTATTGGTATAAAATGAACCTGGCTTATGTTAAATCCCCAATGAGCCAGTCTGTTCGTGGCAGATATCACTGCCAGCTAAATGGCCATCCACAGAGCCTAAGTCTCATAAAATAGAAACAAAACAACAAAAAAGGCTTGTTTAGTTTTCAATCAGAGAACTCAGTTTATATATGAGCAAGAGATTCTTCCTGCTGGGATTTTCCAGAACTCTTGTTCTAACTTAACTTCATATTGTCAAAGCCAACAGGACTGACTGGAGTAGCAAGCTGAGTAAGGCTTTACTTCTTAGAAAAATCCATCTCATTCTCCTGGGTGAGAAAAAAGAGATTTTTTTTTTCCTTATATGAATGCAAGATTCTATAATTCCTGCTTTCTTCAGTTAAAGTTTTCTAGATTATCAGAAACTTCTAGAATTGAGTCAATGCCTTTCGATTTGTTCTTGTTTCGGCTAATTGGATTTTTTGCGTAAAAATCTAGTCCATAAAGTGTTCCTAGCAGGTGTGCTAGTGATGAACTAAAATAAGAAGGCTCAAAAAAACACTAGAAAAATAGAATTAGGCCAAAAAGTTTAAATTAAGAAAGGGAAGCACTTGTTTCATAGTTAACTTTGAATACATTTTAGCTAAAGTTCTGGAGAGGCTACAGACAAGACTGAGACATATTGGCTGTACAGCTGCTGTTTTTCAAACAGCCTCCCCCCTGCACTTCCCCTGCCAGCCCCATCAGTGGAAAATTTTGTACTTGGATGTTTTTAATGCCACTGCAATGCAATGCCTTGTCCTCTCTTATTTTAGCTATGGTTGCCAACTGCAGCAAGCTGTTTGCTGCTTTCGACATGTGAAATAAACGGGCCTTACAGATAAGGGTGATGGTATCAAATTCTTTCAGGTGGTAACTTATACTCACTTTGAACCATGGTCTTCAAGGCTGAAATGCTGGATGAGGGCTCTGCAGCAGTGCATAAGGGCCTGGTCACTTTTCTTGCAACTGGGAGATGATTTTTAATGATGTTTGTAAATTTGGTGGTGAGAGCAAAAGTTGTCTAATGCAAAGACATTGCAAAACTAGTCCCCCTGTGCTTTTCTCCTGTTGATCCTACAGCAGGTCTCTGCAGGAAGGAACACAGATGTTTCTCTGCCTTTTGATCTCTGCAGAGCTTCACTGTGCTCATCTCTTTTACTCCGTGGGAAACATTTGGAATGTTGAGGTTTGAGAAAGGGAAGACAGTCTTATTTCTCATGATGTACATAAAAATGAAATTAAAAATGAGACTTTGACACAGGTAGCCTGGAAACTGTGACAGCCCGTGAAAATATCCTTAATCACTGGAGTCTCTAATTATTGGGGGGGGTGGGGAGGGAGGGAGACGTTAGCAGATTTTGTTCTGAATCTCATTTATACCTTTAGTTTCATTTTACCACTCATCTTAGGATTAACCTATTCACATTTCAGGCTAACTCCCTGTCTGTTTCCACAGATGGAAACATGGTAAACCATGCCCAAACACCCATGTGCACAAGACAGACTCGACTGTGCTCAGTTTTCCCAGGAGCTGACTGAGAGCCCACAGCCAAAGAAAGGGTCAGTGCCTATGTTCATCAGCACAAAGCCAGAGAGAGGCACTGCCATGTGTTCACTCAAACAGGGAGGAATCAGGGATAACCTCACAAGATTTCCTTTCTCTGTACACTGCCTGAGGAAACCCAGAAGTTACAAAACCATCTGGCTTTAAGCCTGCTTCAAAATCCTTTGCAATTTAACTGGAAAGGTCATTGCTCTGCCTAGGTCACCTCATTCTCGTTGAGATTTGCAGAGGCACAGCCAGCTCAGAGATGTGCAGAAGAACACCAGGGTCCACCACAAACAAACCTATCTTACAGCAGCTTTACTAAAAGAGAGTTATTTAAGTGTCCTTCTGGAGGGCCCTCCAAGGATGATGATGTTGCTGCAGGCTGGGTGACTGTGGAAGGTGTGACCATTTCTGCTCTGCTCAGCAGAGTCCTTTGACAGCATTCCTTTGTGAGCACTGACCTGTTCTCCTTCCTTTTGTCTAAGAGTCAACGTGGAACTGTAAAAAATCAGTCAGGGAAAGAAAGTGGCTGCGTTTTGTTGTTATTTAAAGCAGGAGTGTTTTGTAATGACAGGCAATTAAAGGGATGGTGCTTGCTGAACATGACACATCTCCTGGTAATGTCACTGCACATCATGGAGGCAGGGCTCCAGGAGACATGTGATGGCTTCTGATCTGCCAGGAGGCACGTTAGGCAGAAATTAACTTGTGTCTAATCCGATCCCTGGGCTCTTCCAGGTGACTCAGTCAATGCAAGAGTGGACCGGAGGATGCTTGCTTTGCAGGCAGCTGAGGGAATGTAACTGATTTGCAATTTTCAAGCCAGAGATAGCAGATTTGTTTTTCTCTTGAAACTGCTTTCAAGTAAGATTTGTAAATGCTGAACTTTGCCTTGAAGGGCTGAAAAATAGAATAGAAACAAATACTGGAACAGTTGAATACACCCAGTTATCACATAGGGAACATTAAGGCCATATCTTAAAAATCAGCATAGCTGCACAACTTTTACTGCACTCTCATTGCTCTGCTTAAATTCCAGATTCTTATATATACATACACATAATTCAAAATCACTTTGACAGACTATAATGTTTCACCCTTCAAATTTATTTAATAGACAGTTTTTAGCTAGTGAAACAGAGGGAAATACAACCATATGTTTAATTGCTGCTTTTTATGAAGAAAATATGATATATCAATAAAGATGTTTCCTGTATTCATTCTGTCCCAGGCTGCTTGATGTATTTCAGTCTTTTAGGTGTTTTGTTTCTTTGCTTGTTACTCTTTTAAATTTATTATTTAAAACCTGATGAAATGGCTGTAGAAATGTTTCTTTCAATTGTAAAGGTGGAAACAATAATTTTGGTTTAGTCCATAGATACAAATTTTGTAAAAACAATGTTTTAATGAACCATAAAATTTATTCAGCTGTTTTTAATGGCTTTTTATAATTCTAAGGAAAGGTGTTGATACTTTCGAATTTAATGTTCTATTGTTATTTTTAGTCTAGTCATTGCAACATTTTGTGGTGATTAATACCCTGGTATCTCAATATACAAGCAGCTACATATATGCTGAAAGTCACTGAGGATTTTCCTATTGCCAAGTGAGAAGTGGAGGACAAAAACAACTTGAATGGGGAAATATCGAGAAAAGAGAAAATGAGAATAGAATTAGATTTTTAATAAGCAGCAATTTCAAGTTTTANCACTATTGTAACCTAAGACAATAACATAAACATTCATAAAAGAATTTGCTTTTTAAGAGTGAGTTTTAATTTGGCAGTGTGGCTAGCATTGACTTCACAGTATTTAACTGGAAAATCTGATGGTCTGAGTACTTCAGATCAAGTGCATGTTCTCTAGGACTGTTGAAATAATTTAGTTTGGTATTTAAGACTCTCAACTAATATTTGGATAGAATATGATCTTGTCTCAGAAGTGGCCTTATATAATTCAATAGGACCATTACTGGAGCAAGATGTTCCCATAGCTGAAGGGTAATCACACAATTATCAGTTCCTTCCTCTAAAATTAAGATCTAATTATGTATTTCCTTTACTTGAACAGTCTTGTTTAGAGGGTTCAGTTCCTGATTTTTAACATGCAAGAGGGAAAGAGGCTGGAATTTTATATGGGACTGAAGACATTTCTTTTGGTAACAAAACCTCTATAAAAAGTTTTATAAAAATAAAAAGTATCTTTTCAGAGCCTAGATATTAAAGTACATTGAGAAACTTGCCTGCCTTTTCACCTGCAAATTATCATTGAGTGTGTATGGCACAATCAGAATAATTGTCAATTACTGTTAATTCCTGCAGTGGAAAAATTCTCTTGTTATGTCAAGGGGAAGAGACAGACCACCCTGCTTCTCTACAACACTGAAGGTTATTAGTGGCTGATGGCTTTCAGCACCCACTGTGATCATTAACAGTGTCAAATATCTGTCAGCTGCAGGAGGCAAAGAAGCTGCAAAAAAATGACACTGATCCTTTTGGAGAAATGATTGCAGAGAGCTGGATGGTCTCAGGACCACTGAGGTTTGCTGAGATCTCAAACCATTCTGAGACTGCAAAATTTGCTGCTTATTCTTTTGAAGTCCAATATTTTCTCATTGTGCCCTTGTGAAAGAAATGTTCCCTCCTTAAATAGCAGTCCACACTAAACCTAAGCAAATAAATAGAGAAGGTTTTGAATTTTCTTCGTACCATCTTACGGCCAGGTTTCCTGTAATATTCTGAATTTTAGAAGCAGACATGTATATTTTTGGCTAGTGGCCAGTTAAGTTGTTCTCCTCTGAAAGGAAGCATAGTGGGCAGTGCTTGTTGTTAGATCTGCAAATGCTGTGGACTTTAAAGGAGTATAATTATACATTTTTAGTTGATTAAACCTGTTTGGCAAAGAAACAGAAATGGTAAAGATACAAAGAAAGAGGGAAGTGGCAAAACTGAGATGCAATTTATGAATTAAATAACTATTCCATTGAAACTCAAATAAGTCTTAGAGTCCTTTCCAGAGCTTCTTTACACAATTATATTTTTCATCAAATCATTCTTAGCTGAGATTTTTCCTTTGTCCCCTGCCAGGGCTTTACATCTGTCTTATGGAGAGACTTCACAGCTGTCACAGTGTCATGATGTGTGTCCATTTGATTCAGAGCAAGCCTGATTTCTGAAGTAAGACGTAGGCTGTGTGTATGAGATTAAAAACCACCTTTTAAAAGGCAATCAGACCTTTTATCCCATCTCCCATCTAAGCACACTTTACAGAAGGAGATACACTATCCTCCTTTACTGTTCCTCTGTACCCATCAGCAAAAGGAAAAGGCTGTTCAGTTCTTCCTCTGGTACAGTTGTCATGATCTTCCCCCCAGATCTATTCAAAAAGGTTTTCACTTCTTCCACTTCCCTCTATTCAGTTCATAATTCTATTCATTGGCATCAATTTGCCATTAGATTTTTTTTCTGGCCCAATCAGTTCTTTATTCTTACTTCCTTGAACTGAATGCAGGCCCCAAAAACCTGTTTAGTTAGGGCGTGAGTAGACTTGGGAAACAGTGTTTAAAAATGCATTTCAACAGACTTGTTTTAAGCATCATTATAGGATTATTGAACACCTTTTAAAATGCAGAATCTGTCTGTACTGAAACAGTTTAAAGGTAGGAAGTCCTACATGCAGTGCCCCAAATCGAGTTAAAATCTCCATGCTGGTGTGGTTTAAGCACATGCAGTGCAGTTTCACCAGCCTTCTGCAGGCACCTCTAAGGTGCTGTGGGACCTCTGACCCAACCAGAATCCACATTGTCAGGGTTAACAAGGCACTCAGCCCAAGGTAATAAGCTCAGCTGGGAAGCAGGAGATTATTGAGGTTCAGAGCCTTGCTAGAAGCCTGTTGCTGCTGGTCAGCTGAAAGGAGGGGCAGAGCACATCTGCTCAGTGTGCACACAGAACACCCTCAGGGCTGGATGAAAGCATCATGGATTTAATGCTCCTGGGAAACTTGCAGACACGGTAACAAGGACTTTAATTCTTGGGGTTTTTTTTAATAGTTTGAAATATGCTAAACACATTCATCTGTCTATTAACATAGCAGTGAAGTCTGGTACGCCTGTCATCGAGGAGGAGCTATTTTCTGTCTTGGCATGGCTCTCATTTTGCAATGGGTTTTGGTTGCATGCCAGTCCAAAGCCATGTGTTGTAGTTGTCAGGCGTGACATCTCCCCATCAGTCAGAGATGCTGAGCGAGTAGTGAACCATGTTCTCTTTGCTTTCTCCCCCTAAAGGCAGAGTAGCTCTCCTGGTTTTAGTCAAGTTACTTTTGATGCATATGTGGGTGAATACAGGCAAAGCTGAGGATAATCAAGTTGTTCCATTTAACTGAATTCCCAAATATCATCTTTACTTTCAGCTCTTGTTTCTGGGTTCTTTTTCTGTATTCATACATTTTGGAGTGGGGCGGAAAGACAAGAAAAGAAAAAAAAATCCAGAAAATATCACAGCAACACGAGAATTAAATTTTGAAGCTTAACCACTGTGTTTCTTTCAATATTAAAAAGTTGTGCTATGATCTTTACTGTGAGTGAAAACTGTAATAAATCTCTCTGATCAGTAGGTGCAAGTGCTATACTATATGAATTGCTTTGAGAACAAAAAGGGAGGACAACACTATTAAAAACTGATTGAAAGGCCACAGTTCCTTTCATCAGGCTACTCAGTCCACAGACTATGGAAGTTAAAACCCTTCTGGGACACACAACTGAGGAGAAAAAGCTATTTAAGAAGATGTACATGTTGAAAAAAAGCAAATGACTTTTGCTTTTATGCAATGCTTTTATGCTTTTATCAATGACTGTTCTTTTAGAGTAGTTCTGGTAAAGGGGATAACCCTAAGATAGATCCTTCTGGTGTGGACATTCCAGATTAGAATCTCCAAATCATTGAATCATCTAGGTTAAAAAAAAACTTTAAGATTGCCAAATACAATTTAAAATGTAACTCTGCCAAGCCTCTGCTAAGCCATGTCCCCAAAAGCAACATCTACATGTCTTTTAAATACCTCCAGGGATAGTGACTCACTTCCCTGGGCAGATTGCTCCCTTGCNTTCCTGCCCTCCAGCAGATCAACTTGGTATTGACTGCACACTTACTGAGAGTGCACTAGATCCCCTCTTCCTGACCATTAATAAAGACATTAAACATACTTTGCCTGCAGCACGTCACTTCTGATNCCAAAAGCAACATCTACATGTCTTTTAAATACCTCCAGGGATAGTGACTCACTTCCCTGGGCAGATTGCTCCCTTGCTTGACAACAGTTTCCATGAAGAAATATTCCTAACATCCGCTCTGGTGCAACTTGAGGCCATTGCCTCTCCTTCTGTTGCTTGTTACTTGGTTGAAGAGCCTGACCCCCAGCTTGGCTGCTCCCTCCTGTCAGGGGGTTGTGGAGAACTCCCTGAGCCTCCTTTTGTCCAGGCCAGCCCAGCTCCCTCAGCTGCTCCCCATCAGCCTTGTGCTCCAGACCCTTCCCNTTGCCTGCAGCACGTCACTTCTGATCAGCCCCAGCTGGATGTAACTCCACTCATCACCATCCTTTGGGCCTGGACACCCAGAGGCAGAGTAGCTGTGCTGCCAAACATCAAATACCTGTGAGAGTTCAGTGCGGTCTCTTTGCTGCTTCACACATGCTCAGGTAATTAGGAAACTTTTATCATCCTGCTGGACTTGTAGGCTGAACTGGATAGGACATGCTCTTAGGAGACTGTAAACACGTGGCCCTCTGTCAGTAGCTCCTCGACGTTTTTGCATTTTTGTATTTACTGTATTTTGTCTCTCCCAGGGGTACCTCATGTGGTGCTGGTTGGTCTTTATTGTCCAGTTTGTTTCTGTTCACCACACGACGATTTGTCTAGAGAAATTTTTCTCCTGTTGTCATTTAGTTCATTTCTCAATATAATTTTGTTTAAATTCTGTTTCTTGCTCTGTTGCAACATGAAGCTATAACTCTCCCTTCTGCAAATTCAGTAGCAGTAGCTCTGCTGAGTTCCATTTGATTCATGAGACAAAATCATTTACACATCTGTATTTCTTAAAAAGTCCTTGTGTCAGTTTTGAACCAGGATGAGTGAGTTCTTGGCCAAGAATATGGCCAATAAAGTCATGTTCTATTTTGCAAATCAGTATTCCTGTTCCTTAAGATGTATCTTGGCTTACAAATCCACTGCAAATTCACCTACATGTAATCATTTGATTATATCTGGAATAAGTAGTGATTTTCTCCTGCTGCTTGTCAAGGTGTAGACATTCCAGGTTGTATTTAATAACACAGCTTCCTAGGGTGACCTCTTTTCTGCATGAATGTTGGCTCTGACCTTCATTTTGTTGAGCTCAGTTCATTACATATTCTCTCTGCCTGCCTCTGCACTCTCTAGGGAGCACTCTCATTTCAGTGCACAAGGGGTTTCACTGCTGATGAAAATCCCTAAGCATCACAATTAAAATTTACTCTGCTGTGCTCAGTCTGTGAAGAAGAACAATGTATATTGCAGTTAGTAATTTAGATCTCATTAAAGCCAACTTGAATTATTTATTTCCACATCAAGTTAACGTCATTGACGTGCATATATTAAATTTATATCTAAAAGGTTAAATAAAATGAGCCATATTCTGCCATTAGTCTCACTGGAGCCATGGACACCTGATTCAATATAACTTAGCAAAGATACTGCTTCAAAGTAAAGAAAATTTGTGTTTCTTTCTTCAGATAATCAGAACAATCTTGTGTCACCTTTACAGAAAAGGAAGACTTACTCCATTGTTGACTATCTCAATTTCCTTATGCTGCTTGGCCACTTCCTATATTCAAAATATGTTTTAGAGCCTTCCCTTAGAAAATCTATTATGTCTGTTTCTTGCATTGTTCTGACTAGAACTGAATGAGTTTTTAAAACAAGTTTAATTAGAATGAATAAACAAATGTTCCACCTGTGATGTAGAGAAATGATACAGAGGTATTATCTGTGTTTATTTGGGCAAACCTGAATAATGATTTGTGATAGAGTCGTCTCTGATGTAAATATTCCTGTATTACTGCAAATACTTCCATATCTCTGTGTATATCTCTCTGTCGTTCACTCTTCCTCTCAGCTGAAAACAGTTCACTGAATTAAGGCCAGGTTAGAAATGGTACAGGTCCAACCCATCTCAATTTATATCTCATCAGCTGACAGTCCACAAAAGCTGCAGTGGAAGCAGCTGTCCCTGCCTCTTGAGTCATTTCTGTGGAGCTCCTGTACAAGGCCTCTCTGATGCTGGGAAGGAAGGCACAATGTGCCTTTAAGATAATACTCCCCATTCCTTTCCTGGCCCAAAAAAGAAGCCTGAACTTGTCCCCACTCACAGAATCTGGGGTGAGGATCTACCCCAGTGCCATTTCCTGAGGTGTCCCACTGGGTGTTGTGACAGCAGCAAGGGATGTGATGTTCAGTCCAGCATTTGTCCCTCCCTTAGGAGGGATTTACCCCTCCCTCCCATGACTCAAATCTTCAGCTCTGCCTCACAATAATTCTTGGCATCAGTGCTGATCCCTCATCCATTTGGTTCCAAGCCCCTCTGTGTCCAGCAGCCACAATACCTGTAGCTTTTATCAGCTGTGTTTCACCATCTCCTCTGTTACAGACACTCTTGTAGTTTTGACTGGAAAATTGAGCAAATTCAGTATTTTTAAAAGGAAGATCCTTTCTTTATCACAATGAATGAGGATATTCTGCATATTTTTATTTAACATAAGTAATTTTTAAAAAAAGAAGTAGAAATAGAATTAAATTAGAATTACAATTAGAATGGGAATTGAATTCATCAAGTTGAGCCTTAAATAAAATTAATAATGGTAATGGTAAACTGTAACAAAAGTGAGGTGTGTGTCTCGAGAGTCTTAATTCAGTACAATATTAACCCATTTTTTCTTACTATAACTTCAGTTCTTTACAAGAACTTTGCATTTAAACGGATTTTTTTCTTACAGACATCCAAAAGATATTATGTTTGTGAAATGTACATAAAAAGTGTGCTTATTTCTTAGCATTTGAAACTCTTTGACTGAATCAATAAGTATCCTCCCTTAGGTGGACTTTCAGAAGCCTTTGATTCAGGCTTTAAGCCAGGATTCTAAAACTCTCTGTATATACAAAGTTAATGAGGCTCAGTGTTGGTAGAAGTACCAGGAAGAAAAGCATTGGACTTCCCATGTTGCAATTAGAGATTTCCTTCTGGACCAATGAAAGTATTAGAAGACTTGGAGATAAATAAATCCAGTGAATAAATTTCAAACTGTGACCTTGACAAGAGACAGTTTTTTGAAATATTCACAAGCATTATGAAATCTGAAAGTCAAATCTCTAGTTTCTTAAGTTCAGTCAGTGGGGGTTATCCCTGAAATATCATGTGCAGGCAATTTATTTTCTAATTTATTAACATAATTTAAAGTTTTAAATACATTCATTTCTATTCAATCATCAGCAACTCATATTATTTGATTTTAGAGCTTTTCTTTTGATGTTAAAAACATATTAGGGTGTAAATCACAGTGTTGTAAATTTTTAAACTATAGAAAGACTAACAGTAAATTTTTAAGAGGCAGAGTATATTCTTGTTATTGTAGTAAGGAATTTTGTAATGCTGTTCATGCTTTCCTACTTTGAGGTTCCAACTTGGAAAAGGTGGAACTGGTATAACAGCATTGAATTACATCAAGTGGCTTTCTGTGAAAAAGTCTTTTTCTGTAAAAGAGCCACGTAAAAGAGACTAAAAATGGCATTTTTGGCCATAATTCTTATGGCTGGTAGTGTCTTACAAGGCAGAGAAGTTCTGCTGATGAAAGAGCAAAAGATGAAGCATCATTTGTGAAATAAGGGGTGTCTTGCAGGATACTCATAAATGGAGAAACCATGCAAAGAAGTGGAGATTAAGGGGGGCATTTTTTATACAAGCAAGGACGAAAAAGTATTGTGTATGTACAAGCCAAAAAGAACAATTTGTTGGCTAAATAATGACCGTAGGGTTGGGGGTATGAATGTAACAGAATGCAGCATTCACATCTGAATGGTTAATAAAAATAACTCTCTCAAGATTTTCTTTGGATTAGCCACACATTCTTAGGCCCATTTCTAAGAATGTACACTTGTCATGGATCAATGTTTTATCATCAAAAGGTAAAGTGATGACCTCAAAGATATTAACAGCATGATACAGGTTCCCAGGGTATGCAGTATCCGTGTCATGGAAAGCAGCAAACAATTTAGATTTAAATTAAGAAATGGTTTGTGTATGGTAATTTTTTTGAAATAAGGCAGACAGGAATTTTCTACATTTCCATGCAGACCTGAATGAATTCTCAGTGGCATCTTCTGGTCAGCTTTTCCCATTGTGCTCTGCAGTGAAAAGGATCTAAGGCATGCTGAGTCAAGGATGAATCTTTTGTGTGTGCATTTGTGATTTATAACAACCTTGGACACTTTGGGAAGTGTTACAGAGAAGGAAAATTTTAAAGAAAATAAAATCTAAATGATTGTAAAGTGATGCTCTTTTTAAAATCTCACTGTGAGGATAAGTGACTAAAAGGACCATGATGCTCAATTATGAATATTTTATTCCTGTGTAGTGTAAGATCTTTCAGATGAAATGCATCACATTAGTGAAAAGCCCAAACACCTCGTTCATTAAAAGATAACTGCATCATGAAAGATAGGAAACAGCCTCTTGAAAGTGCTTGGCAGTGCACAGAAAGCACTTTTACTTAATTCAATTTGAAACTCAAGCATTGTAAAATCACCAAGCTACATTTTCCTGATTGGCATAATTTATGAAACAGAATTTCTGGAACTGCAGTTGTTTGCTTAGTTTCCATTTTCTCCCCTATTCTCAGTAAAATAATCATGTTCGTCCCTAGAAGCAGGGAGGAAAAAAAGAACTCTTTTTCCACAGCAGTTTACAAAGTGAATTCAGCTCAGATTTCCTGCACATTAATACCCCTTAGGTACTCCAAATGCTTTCTGTTTGTGTATGAAAGTGTACATACTGGAATTTTCTCACTTTTGAGTAATTGAGAGCAATATCTTCTAATGATATTAGAACCATAATGCAATAAAACATAGAAGGATGCTGTCACTAGCTGATTCAGTTACATTTTTCACATCAAATTTTAACACCAGAGACTGTGAAAGGTGTAATATTATGGTCTGCAATTCTTATAAATTGGCGAGCATGGATCAGGCCTAGCAGGAGCCTCAGAGCCATCTGGCTGGAGCTTGAGATCTCTCTCCAGAGAGCAAACCAAGTGTCAGAGTGCATCTTTCTGTTAGTTGGAGTGAAGCAGCTATAACTTACTATTTCAAGGCTTGTGGTTTGGAAATAACCACAGTGAACCTGCAGAGAACTCCATGATTTGAAACTCAGGATTATTCCCCCTGTAACAATGCTGACATGGAAGGGATTCACGGGCAGAACCAAGCCCTTAACTCTGAGATGTGCAACCATCACCAGCTGCATTTTTGCAGAGCTTCACTGGAGGTTGTTAGGAAGCTGTGTGGAGTGGTAAGAGGATCATCCCAGAAACGAAGAGTCATTGTGACTCTCAGTAGCAACAACTTGAACTTTGCAGTAACCTTTACCCATGGAAAGTCCCTTTGTAATTAGTGGGAGATCTTTTGTCAGTGGGAAGCTGGATAATGCATACTGAGCCTCTCTTGGCTGAAGAGATAATGAAATACCTCTGAGGATACAGGACTGGATCTGAGGATGCAGAGCTGCAGAAAAGTGTAATTAATAGAGGAAATTTCATTCTTTGTAGCACAAAGATTGTCATCTTTGAAAAGGATATTGCAGACCTTGCTTATTCTGGTATTCCCAAAATAGCCTGGGCTCCTGTGGTAAAATTCCTACTGTGGATAAGACAACATGAGACTTGTACTTTACTATTTCTATGAAAGCACAATATATCTAACCACCAAGACAACCACCAGACCAGCATGAGACAGAGGAATGTCACTGATGTGTAACAGCAGAGCACCAGTAAGTTCTGTGTAATATTCACAATCCAGTTCTTGGTGTGAAAAGTCATTAATAACAACAGTAGTAAATAAAGGGATAGAAGAATCTCTTTCAAGAGAAGGCTGCTGAAGCCTGTTGCAGCTGAGTGGTGAGGTGGTTTCCAGGCCAGACAGATCAGTCAGATTCTGGCAGAAGGCTCTTTCCTCACTGTGTTGGCTTTGGGTGGTGTCCATGGTAGAATATTTTACATTGCTTTTAGAAGCTGTAGTAAAGGAATTTGGTGAGTGTTTGTGTTTGACTGTCCATTCCTACCAGCTGCAATTTTTACAGAGGATCCCCCACAAACCATGGTCTGAATTCCTTGCCTTCATCATGTGGTGTCCAGTGCTGCATTGCCACACTGATGCTTCACTTCCTGGGACTGCCTGAGTAGGAGAAGGAATTTCTGTGAAGACAGGGTGAAATCCTGAGCACACAGGTTGCACAAGGGAGGTCAATTCTTCTGTCATTTCTTTTAGCCTTCAAAGTAAATTAAAATGCACAAACAGCTGGTGCACACCTGCTCCTGGGTTTAGGTCCTGCTTGCCTCATCTCTTCAGCTCAGAAAGTTTTCACTTCTCTATATTCTTTAAATGTTACTTTTCAGCATTTTCTAAACCAATTTGGCTTTTGTTCTTTTTGTGTTATATATGGGATATATAAACTTTTCAAAAATTGTTTACCAGAAAAAAGAAAAAGAGGTTGAGGAGGAAGAAGATAAGAAATTTATAATATTCTGTATGCCTTATTTATACAAATTAGAAGTGTATGGATATTATATGTATGAAATCTAGAGCTGCTGAGAAATTGAAATTTCATCCCAAGAGAATTTTCAACATTTTATCTTTCAGTAAAATGATAATCAAAATATTGTTATGGCTTTCAGAACAAAACCTTAAAAAATCCTAACTTAAGAAACATTTATAGGAAAATATTTGATAGAAATTATATGGAGTGTCAGTATACTGGTTTGATATATAACATTTCTTAAATTGTATGTGAGAAATTAACCACAGTGGAGTTCAGACTGTGATTCTTTTTATCATTGCCTTTTAGATCAAACTTCATTACTGTTTCTTAAATAAAACATAAGTAAATTATAAACAGCTGGAAGGGCTGTGCTTTCTTGGAAGGAATCTGAGATTTAATATATAAAATCAATTATGGTGTAAGTTGTGGGTTCCTCATACAGTTTGTATAAAATGACCTAAAGACTTAAATTAGCCTTGGTAGACCATTCCTGTGAAATCATATTATTTTGTGACACATGGATAGTAAAACAGTTCACATATTTTTTGTTGTTTACAGTGAAATATAAGTGAACAGCATAAAAGGGGAAGGCACAGGAAGAGAAGCCTATAGGTGTACATGATGAGGCTGGAATAAACTATTGCACAAAGCCTTCATTACATTCCAAATGTGAACAAAAGGATCAGTGGCTACATGAATATTAAATGCTGGCATTTTGTACAACATCCAGAGAGAGTGTGCCACAAACAACCAGTAATCAGATGTAAAACACCCCTGTGGGTAGGTTTGCTTTTTAGGGATGAGAAATGAGACTCACAGCTCAATAGGTCCAAGGTACTGCTGCAGGAATATTGGACTTGCTTACACATTATGAGTTATGACAAATAAATGAAATAATAGAGATCAATTACAACAGAAAGGAATTGAAGCACAAATGCCAAAAACAGTGTACTTGTCTGTTCAGACTGAGACTCATTCATCTACAGCCTGGCATTTTCTATGATTGTTTTTCAGATGTTAAGAACAGTGGTTCTCCTTGAGCAGAGGCAAAGATCCAAATTCTTCTTCTGGAGAACAGGTTAGATGCTCAGGCCTGAAATCTCTTTGAGTACACACTTTAAATTACATCTGTCCAATAGTTTCTGTGAACATATACTTAATATTGACAGAGAAAATATCTAGCCTGAGATATTCTTACTTAGATGTGGTCTGTGTGTTTCAATTTCAGGCATTATGTTTATTCTTAATTAACTTAAATTGTCTTAAACAGCTTAAACATAAACATAAACAGTCAGATTAGTTATTATGTGTGAAGACAGCAGGATGATGAAAAGAGCCCAGAATATGATAAACTAGGAGGATATATCTGCCTTTACATCAGAAGGAAACCTTTAACCCCTTTCTTCTTAATTTTTCTCTGAGTTGTCTCCAGCTGTGGACAAGATTTTTTCAGGCTGTTTTTATTAAAGAGGACTGCCATAAATTAGTACCAGACACATGAGAATTCATCGAGAGGTGTGTTTATAAAATTT
>VZTZ01045192.1:1972490-2040711 GCA_013400955.1 Drymodes brunneopygia | reverse complement strand
TTTTTTTTTTTTAAAGAAAACCTCAACACTTATTGATAAGTTTGGGTCAGGGTTTTGTTTTTTTTTAAGTTTGACAACTTTTCTGAATTCAAAGCTTATTTTCTGTCTGCAAAACCAACGATTAAATCCTGTTGGTGCAGGTGTCAAGAGGCATCTTTTTTGGAGCTGTTTGTCCTGCGGGCTCCGTGCCTGAGTTCAGAATCTCTGTGCATGTGTAAATTTAGCAAGTGCCAGTTATGGGTTTAGCTCAGTCCATGTCATTGCTTTCTCCCTCAATGGGAAGCCAACCTGTGAGGCTCGGAACATCTGCTGCCATGCAGCACAATGACAGAGCTGGTGTCAATGCAGCACTGGTGCTGGGACTGGGGACAGCTCCATCCTCGCTGAGCATATGGCAACATGTGTTCTCATCACTCATTTATCTGCTAATCTGTGCCTGCATCTGAATCCCAATGAGGGGGAGAGAGTGGTGAGTGCAAACCTGCCCTTGGATGTGGAGAGTTCCTCGCAAGCATCACACACAAGGTTAAACAAAGAGCAGCTGGAATGAGTTGCTCCCAAAAGTCCACATTGCACACTTAGTGCTAATTTCTGCAGGTGACTGGAAATCTTCTAACACTTCTGTCAGTTCCTGTGGACAGTTCTGCCACTATAAGGGGCGTGTTTAAGTAACTGGTAGCAGCCAGGATTATGTCCATGAAACATTGACTGGAAGCTCTCAATTGAATGAACTCTGTATCGGAAAAACCCACTAGAATTTACTTTAGTAATGGAAAAGGAACAGTGTTCTTTCTCTGGTAAATACTTAAACCTGTATAGAAACAGATGAAAGCTTCACTGATAATTGCTCCCAGCTGATGATAAGATGAGATGATGGATAAAACCAGAACATCCTCTTCAAATATTTTATCTGAGTTGTTATGGGTGAAAAATAAATATGAGATACTCACCAAGTTAAATTGTTTTGAGATTATATGACAACACTAATGGTTCTTCACATTGCTTTGTTTTTTCCTTTCAAGACTGAACAGTGTGCACACTTTTGTGTACTTCTATAAATTGATGTGGTTGAAATTATGTAAACATTTGAAATAATATAATTGACTGTATCTCACTGGAGCTCATGTTTGGGTACTCTGCTAGATGCTAAATTGGCAGAAATGTGGAAGTGGTCCAGAATTGAAAAGAGCTGTAATCTCTACCCCATTGCAATTTTTAATTTTTTTTTTTATAATCAGGACATAGGTTTGAGTAAATGTCAACAGACCTGATACAAGATTTCCCTCAGGTGTGCATCAAGATCTAGTCGTAAGAGAACAATCCAGCTCCTGTTAGAATGGACAGCAAGCTCTCCATCACCATTAATTATTTCTGGATTGGACCCTAAACTGTTTCCAAGTGTGCTCATCTAAAGTTCTACAGAGAACTCTTTTATTAGAAAAAGCCATTCTTGCACAGGTGATGTCAACCTTTGTGTGAAAGATCAACCCAGTGGGAATAACAAAATAAATACATAACTTGTTGAAATATTGGGTTTTCTTCTGCTACTGCTTGACTGGGGAGCACACTCAAGTTATCTGCTTTCCTTTTGATCACAGACACTATTCCTGCATTAAATCAATTGCTGGTCCTTTGTACATTCTCCATGACATTGAAGTTTGCTCCTCAAACTATTCTAATGTTTAATGCTTAAATTAGTCTGCTCTGTTTAAATGACACTTTTGGCTTTATACTCAGGAAATGATTTTGCAGTAAAAATGAAGGACAGCAGAACAACCAAGGTCTCTCAACTCCAGAAGATTCCTGAGACAATCCTGATTTTTAATATATTAGTGTTTTTTATATATTTATACCTGGAATTTTTTGATATTTCTGGTGGTAATTCTTGTATTTCAGAAGACGATTTCCCAAAGAAGAGTAAGTTTTAGAGTATTGCATAAAATTCAAGTAATCAGTTTGAATAGACTTAAGGCAGCAAAGATCTGTAAAGAAAAGTTCACAGAAAGGTGATGCCTTGGGGAAGGAAGTTGCCACATGTGTTTTCTTGGTGGCAGTTAAAAATGTCCTCTGGCTTCAGCATCTTTCCAATGATCCCTCAGCTGGGATATCATATGGAACCTGTTGCTGAATAGGAATTTGACCTGAGTTTGTAAAGACCAAACATTTTATTTTTTTTTAATTTCTGTTGTCCCAGGATAAACAAACAGGAGGTGGAATAGAGGTAAGATTCGGTAGTTAAAGATGTAGGGAACTGCATGTGTTGAAACAAAAGACCACAGGATAAATGACCACATTGAATTTTGCAATTTTTTTTTTGCTGTTTGCTCATTACATTGGTATCCATTTTCTATTTGAAAGGACTTTTAAGCAGATCAGGATTTCTTGTGTCAGCTCCTCAGGACAAAGAGGAGCTGACACATGTCAAAAGTGAAGGTGGCTGCTGGGGTCCAGAGTGCCTTGGTCTCCTTTTGCACAGCTGTGCTGTTTTAGGAAAGCGCAAATTGAAGCTGCAATAGAAGCAGGTTCTGGAAACTCTAACATAGAAGGGCACTTTAAGTTAGCCAAGTCTTTCAATGCTGCCAGAGGAGGAAATCCCATCTCCACTTGTTTATTCCAGCCAATATTATTTGTTTACACAGGTGTGATCCGTGTAGTAATGTACAAACCCCAGAGTCTTGGAACCACTGTGTATTTATTTTGCCAGGGCAGTCATGACTGGGATCAGCTCCCTGAGCAGCTACCTGAACATTTCTTCTGGCTGAAGTGAAGGGATGGTTTTGAGTATAAGGAGGGCTTTGAGCAGCAGCATTGGCTTACAACAGCTTTCAGTGCTCAGGGAACTGTGAATGCACTTCCCAAGGAAAGACTGGCAGCTTGCTTTACAACTAGGAAGCAAATGGGGAAAAGTTTACCTTAGCCTGGAATTTGGTCTCACTATATCTCTTGCATTTGTAAGTCAGTGCTACACAGAGTAGTGCATGCATCAGCAAGCCCACAAAGAAGATATAGGAGTGTTCTCTCTCTGCCAAGCTCTGAGTTTTGTGCTGCTTCCATTAACTGAGTTAAAAATACAGCCCAAAGCATGAATCCAGGATAAATAGCAGATGCAGAGAGTAAAAGATGTGCTTCAGTCTATCTTTTATCTGGACATCTGTGCTTTCATGACTCTTTCCCAGCTTGTTTGTGTTAACCTGACTTTATATCACACACAGCTCCTTTTTGTGCTCTGTCCACTGATGTTCCCTCTGGGGCAGCCTGTCCCTGCCCGTGTGTGAGAGCACAGGCTGTGCATTAGGATTTGTCTGCAGTTCCTGCATCTCCCTGGGACTGCTGCCTTTGCTCACTCCTTGAAACTGGGGATACATTTAAAGGGTTGGGAACGATGTGGAATCACAACTTCAGTTTGCATCCTTGTATCATACTCAATGAAGGCAGTGAAGACAAAACAGATTAACCTGTTTTCCTGGTTCTCACATTTTTTAGTCATCTGCAATTAAAGAATGCTAATCTGATGGGGCAAGTGGTCAGCTCCAGGGGCACACTTCCAATTTCTCTCACCTCATTCTATTACTGCAAGGGGAAAGCAGTCAAATTCTTTTCATACTATTATATATTTCAAAGAATATCATTCTTGCCTGGGCTGAGACTTTGTCTGACAAGTTTCAGTGCCATTTGAGTTCTTTATGTTTGAGCTGTAAACCAAGGCATGGAATAAAGGATTTTCATAATAGAAATGCTCTCACACCACATTAATTGTACCAGCATGAACTGTGGCACTACAATCAAGGTTGTTTTAATTTGACTAAAAGTGAATAGATTACTGTGAATCAATTGCAATCTAATAAGGGTCTTATTGTAAAACCTACTGATAAGATGGAGTGGAATTGTTCTGAACTGTGCTCCTGGGAGTGAAATTTCAAAAGAACTTAATGCTGCCTTTTCTAAATCTTTGATCAGTGATACCAATGGAAATACAGGCACACCTCTCTCCCAGTGTTACCTTTTCATTTAACTGTTGCCAGATTGTTGCTAAAAGAGAGTTCTCTTCCTTAAAGCTTTAGTCTGAGGGGAGCTGAGCTGCTCCTGGGTAGACTTGTGTTCTATTGTTGCACAGGAAGCTGAGGGTGCTTAGCAAGTCACAGAATTTGGCTCTTGAGCACAGAAACAGAGGCAAGTAGATTGTTTAAGATGCCTAAAACAGGAGAGATTCATCCCACTCTTGAGCAGTTGTTTCAAGGAGGGCTCTAAAACCAGCCCATCTCTGCGTTGTCCCAAAATGATGTGTAAATAACTGTGTTTTGAATAAATGCCTCATTTTTTTCATTACTAAAATTAGGAGGGAATAAGAATCACAGTACATTTTAGTGAAAACACTTTTACTCAGATTATTGGTAATCTGAGTCCTGGATTGTTTCTCGATTTCCATGGTAAAAGACCACATGCTGAAGGTTAAATTACAAGTAACCAAACCTTGTCTGTGTGTTCCATCTTCCCCCAGAAGGAATCCAGTACAAACTTTATGAACTCACACCTGATCATAAAAAGCGTAAAATACATTTGAATTTCCAGGGATTATTCTGTTATTCCACACATTTTTTATTAATACTGCTAGTTGAGAGTTCAAAATTTCTACTTCATGACTAGAAATATGAAATCTGCTTTCCTAGTACTTTAGACACACATTTTGACAGCTTTTCTATGTTGTTGAATGTATTGATTCTGAAAGTTTTGTAAGTGGATGTTTGACTAAGCATTTGTGCCATCAAAGCTATATTTGTCATTTGCTATTTTGAAGCAAAAAAATTCAAATGGAAAGCAAATTGGCATGTATAAAAGCATCAGGGATATTCATAGATAGAATTAATAATGATGACAGCATTTGAAAGCATTTTAACTTCTACTTGCAGATGTTAACCAACTTTTAACTGTCAGAGTTCAGGCAAAGTGCTGTGTGAGTTGTCTTGATTAGTTTCCCTTTGCTGTTACATATTTTTTCTGCCTTCTTTTGAAGGACCCAGTACTGGAAACTGTCAGATGCAAAGTATTGGGCTGTATGCAAGATAGTTTATACCAGAATGGCAGATCCTCTGATCCTAGAGGCTTTTTCTAATTTGTAATTCTCATATATATTTTTTTCCCCAAGACTCAGTCACACTGCCAAGGAGAAGAAATAACTCTCTGTGATTTAGCCAACCAAATATGTCAGAAATCATGAAAAATGACTGGTCCTATAGTCAGTGATCAAAGTAAAGGAAAGTGAAAGAAATTTATATACCCAGATTATCTGGCAAACACTTATTGATAGGAAATGCATATGTTGAACTTAGGAACATTTTATGAATGATTCATAAACATGGGATAGTGGTAGATTTTGCAGCAAGTAGAAGCAGTAGCAAATAAGTTTAAAAACCTTGAAAAAACCAATGTTTAATAGTCTCAGAATAACCACTTAACTGAGGCTCTATGGTTCAAATTAGTAATCACTTAATTCAGACAATAATATTCATCTGAATTGCTTTGAACTAATTGTAGATTTTTATCTACACATTGAGGCAGGATACCAAGGAACAGGATTTTGTTCTCTTCACCTCTGCTTAGAAATATTCAGTTATGTTTTGCTCAGGTATTTTGTCATTTCCGACTTCTGATCCTAATCAGAGCCATAAGAATAAAAGGTACAAGAAAATGCAGTCAAATTTAAATTTAGTTATAACTCAGCCAACTAAAGACTGGAATATGTTTTATTTTAAATTAATGTGCTTGCTTATCTCGTGTCTTTAACATCCTTCAATGACAGATTTTGGTGTCACTTGCTACCTGTGTTGTTTCTGTTCTAGCTCTGTGGTTTAACCCTGTTTCAAGCTGAGCCCATGCATTAGTGGCCACAGAGCAGGAGTCAGTGCCATTCCTCCCAGCAGCTCTGGAGGTGTTCCACACTTCCTATCTCTGGGAATCCTGCACATGATACTGCCATGAACCTCCCTTGCTCTGGGAAAAGCTTGTCATTCCAGATCTCTGCTGATTATTGCAGAGTACCATGTTGTTTAAGAAGATAGTCCTGAAATGTTGGCTTTTTCTTCATAATTTATTTATTTATTCTTTATCCATAATAGCTGCTCATTCCAAACACTTCTTACTCATTGAGAAAGCTCCATCACTCGCAGATGCTGTATAAATTTCAATTTTCTCCTGTAAATGTTATATGATGTCTCTCAATTACCTCTTTGGTCTAAGGCTTTAGGAATTAGATCAGCCTCGTTAAAGTAGAATAAAGTAATTTCAAAATAAACAGAATATTTTGTGCTGAGCAACCGAAAAAAAGATACATTAATCTAAAACTGCCATTTTCATATTGATCAGCCAGGCTTTCTTTCCTTGAAACGCTCTGTAATGAATTTCCATTCAAATTAGATATGGACATAACCACTGCTTGCAGCTGTTAATGGGCAACAGAGTGTTCCATGTCAGAGCTGGACCTTGACACTTGCATCTAGCTCTGTGTTCCAGCTCCCCAGCAATCTTACATCTGAGGATATTGAAAGTTTGGTCTCTTCTGGGGGCCTCTTTCATGTTAATGACAAGAATTTAAATGAAATCCTGAACATATGTGAAAGTCCATGGGAGCAGAATAACTTCTGTTTAAAATGTGGACATTATTAAAGCTAATCATATATTAGTGTTTTATTGAATAAAAATGGGTATAACTGTTGCTTAGATATTCCCTGAGTCAGTGATTGAGGTTGGTCCATTACTGTGTAAGGCCATCTGTGAGTTTTAGATGTGAATCTGAAGCCTGTGAATCTTTGGGACAGAACAGATATGTGTTGTGGGCTTTAAGATTTCATGTGAAAACTTTAGAATAATGTTGTTAACACTGTTTGCAAAATAACTGCAGGAGCTATATATTCTGTCTAGTCCAGATGGATAAAATCACCAAGGGACATTTGTTTTTATGGCCACCAACTTATTATTTTAACACCTAACTTTTATGAGGCACACTCATTATTTTTAGCAGTTTTTTGCTATCTCTTAAATGCAGTGAAAGGCAAAAGAGGACCACAAATCTGCTATATTTAAAGCTACTGAACCAAATTTCAACAATTACCATAGACCTTGTGCATTTCCTAAATAAAAATAAGGGTAACTGTCTTATGACCAAGGCTTTTACCCTCTGAATAAAACTCAGACATTATAGTGAAGGCTTTGTCTCTATTATTGACTCAGTGCTGGTTGGTGATAGTGTTCCATCAGGCTGTGTTTGATCACAAACCAGGGTGATTTGCTCTGAGTTCAGCCCAACACATGCAGTGTAGTCTGTGTTTTAGAGCTGTTAAAAAAATCTGAAGACAGACACAGAACCATGAGAATAGGATTGATGTGACCTCAGGAGGTCACTGGTTTTCTTTACTAATCCCAGACAGATTCAGCTTTACCTGAATAACATTTGACAGCCATTTGTCCAAACTGTTTTGAAAATAGCCTGGTGATGCCAAATCCCCATCCTCTCTCAACAGTTGTGTTCTAGCTCTTAATTCTCTTGCCATGTTTTTAATATATAGGATAAATCTCCTTGTGGTAACTTGAATCCATTACTTACTGTCTGGAGAACACATTGGTGCTTTCCTCTCTTTGCCAACCTCTTGATGATCTCAGCTTTCATTTGAAGTAAATACTCATTTTACCCCTGAAGTCTTTAGCTGAAATCTTCTTTCAGCAAAAAAAAAAGCATTACTTTCCAGCTTTCTTCATAGGTTTTATTGGAAATGTCCTGGGCTTTGCTCCTTTTTGAACTTTCTTCAGTTGATCCAGCCCTAATGTTGTGCCCAAATCTGACACAGTGCTCCAGCTGAGCCTTACTGATGTTGCAGACTTCAGGTATTGTACGTACAGCATTCTTACACACATCTCCTGGTAGGTTATGGCCCTGTGGACACTGTTCCATTTTTGGTCCATTAATTCTCAGATCATCTTCTGTGGGACCATTTCTATTATCCTACCTTGTAGCTGTGTGTCACCTTGTGGCACACATTAAATTACTTATTATTTTACTGATTCTGTCCTTCCAGATTCTATTCCAGTCTTCTGTGCAGAAAGATGTGTGCTAATGTCTTAACAAATGATTTGGTGGATGAAGGTGTGGGTGTTTATGTCTTTGGAACAGGTTTTAATGACTCTACTGACTTTGGGCAGCAGATTTGTTCCCAGGCACAGACAGCTCAGCTCCTGGAACAGACAGGGGTCTGCACAAGCCTGAACTTCTGAACTTTGGGGTAAAGTGACACGTTCAAGGGGGGATATGTGGTAGGCATTTTGGGAAGGCTGTACCTTCCTAGTACCTCAGCCAATGGGGAAAGGAAGAGAGCAACATGTGGCCGGGAATTTGGGATAAAAGGAGGCTACACCCTCCAAAACTGAGAGAAAGAAAAGCCCTTGTGTGTGTGCCCCAGTAGACTGTCTCCCTTTATTCAAATAAAGTTGAAGGACTCCTCTGCCTCCTTTTTGGACATAAACCTCTGGCATTTTTGGATTTTCCTGACACCTCTAAAGTGCTTGTCATCCCTCTCTAAATGTTATCACCTTTATATTAAAGTGCTTTCTATTCTGCCATCTAAATCATCAGTAATGAACCTTGGTGTCTAGAGTGCAGGATAGATTTAGGATGGCAGAGCTCTGCTAATGGTCAACTCAAACCAGCTCTTTGTGGGATCCAGTTTGCTTCTAAAACAGTTAATTCATTCCACTTTCATTATTTACTTGTTGAGCAGAAGTGTTCAGTGCTCTGAGAACTGGCATGTCCTTGTAAGTCTCATGTCACAATGCAGACGAGAGGAATGACACATTTTGTGCTGACCAGAATGGAAATATTCCTATTCCATAGGAATTTGGAAGAGACCTTGGAGGTTTAGCAGGGCAATAATAAGTGAAAAACAAGTGGGCCTGAACATGAACAATTGGGTTTCTCAGATCTGTTAATATTAGAAGAGCATATTGATCATTTGTGAGCCAATTCTGTTGTGGAACCAAATCACAGCTCCACTGTCTGCTTGCACAGATATTATTATGTCTTCTCAATACTTCAAAAATGTATCTTTGTAATCCTTTCAAATTTTCTCTTACACATTTGATACAGGATTCCTTGGAAAACTGAAAGGATTTTTTTGTTTCCTAAATAATGTGCATTATGTCACTAAGATGCAGTTTAAAACAAGTTCATAGCACTTTATGTTGAATAATATAAAGGAGGGGCTTTTCTCTATTATTTTCAGTTTGCTAAAAATTGAAAAATATATGTTTGGGGAGATTTGAATCTTTCTGGCCAAATCAAATTTCTCATGTTTGTCTCCTATAGAATGTTCTCATAAATGAACAGTCTTTAATTTTTAAACAATGTTTAAAAAGATTTTATTTGCTATAGAGAAGAATAATCAGATTTTTTTTTTACTATTTTATTAATCTTTGTTCCAAAATATCGAAGGTCTAAAAATATTTTCTATTCTTATGTAAATCATGTGAACCAGGACATTTACATCCTTTTAAATAGACCATGATCATATGAATGAAGAATACTGCAAGTAATTATGAATATATATTTCTGGAAAGTTGTACCAGAGTGATGTTTCAGATAAAGTTTTATTAAAACTGAAAAAAGTCATTTAATCATTTCCTCACAAATGTTTGGTGCTGAGCACTGCTGAAGCTGTATCAGCAATTTGTTGTATAACAGCACTAAATGGGAAAGCAAACCAATATGAACCCAAGGAATCCTCTTAGGGAAATTTCTGTTTGGGTGGCAAAAAACGGTTTGATAAATTTACTTTATCATTCCAAAGAAATTACCTAGTTCAACATCATTTGCAGTCCAACGTAATTAGATCTTGAGTAATGTGTAACTGATTGTATTTGTAGTGCAAACAAAACCCAACTGTGGCTGTGTAGATCAGAATATTGATGATTTCATATGGAAAAATAGATTAGAGACACAGATGGCTTAAGAGCCCATGCTGACACTACAGCTTTCTGAAACTCTACAGCTGCTGGGAGTATAATCTTGCACTTTTGCAACTGCTGAAAGGTGACCAATATGGGACACTGGATTTCTGCTAATTTTGGGATGGTGCAAAGGCATCTATAAACCAGAGAGCCTTTAGCTCGTGTAAATACCAGAAAAAGAGGAAAAGGGTTTGTTTTTTTGTTCCTTGATGTCAGCACTGTGCTCACTCTTTGCTGAGGACAGCACTGTGCAAAATGCCACTATTTATTCCATACCAGCTCTGAGACGTTTAATCCTTAATCTCTGGGTTGATGATTTTTTGTCATAAACTCTCAAAACCAGGAATAAATGTCAGAATATTTTTATATTTGCATTCCTGTGAAAATATTTTCTCTGCATGCTCATCTCAGATTCTGATATTAAATGTGCCTCCAGCGCTCAGAGATACGTCCAGACAGAATTCACTTGACAGCTGGATCATAAATGAAAGGCAATCTTGATGTTTAGCATCATAAACATGTTGATGGGCATTAGCTGATTACTATCAGATTAATTCAGTGTACCAACCCACCTCTCTGTACTGTGCTGTGCAAGTCCTTTATTAAAAAGTCTAACACGGAGAAGAAGAATTCTTTTAGACAACATTTGCAGGTTCAGGTTCAACTATTACTGAAAGAAATGCAAGCAATCAATACATCAATGTATTAAAGAACAGCTGGGATCCTACCTGCTTAAGTATTTATCACCCACTGGCATGATGCATGGGAATTTGTAAGGCTGTCAAGTAAGAGGTTAAATATGTGATGAATTTTTATTTCAGGAAGAGATAGAGGAAACAAATATAGTGGAAATTTAATTAGCTGAATGGAATTATGCATTTTTAAAATGGTTTTGGCAAAGTACAGAGGAATAGGAAATGAACCGACTTATGTAAGCTCAAAACTGATGGACCTGCTCTGAGTTTGTACTAAGAAAGTTTCCTTTAGAGGGGTATTTAGTTCTTTAGGAAATAAAAAAAAAGACAGTTAAAAAGTATTTGAAACTGCAGAGCAGGGTAGCCCTGGTGATCATTTGGACTTGGAGAGAAATCTCAATCCTGAGCTTTGTGTAAAGTAGAAGAGATTAGTCTTCATCAATAGTGATTTAACTGTAAGATTGGAAGGCTTTAGAGGAGATGACATGCTTCAAAGAACTTAGTAAGTGTGAGTTGGTTTGAAAAAGGCAGCTTTTTAGTAAATAATGAATCTATCTTATTAAATGATTAATATTTCCACAAACAGATCATTCTTTAATCTATTTAATATAAGCATAGAGGAAATTAATGTCTGGGACTTGGAGCTAGCAAAATCGAAATAAAGAAATTGAAATAAAGAGAACTTATATAAGTGCATATAATTATTTATTATTTCCATTTTAATTATTAGTTGATTCTGCCACATACTGCCTTCCATCAGCCCTACCTGCCATTCTATAAGGAAAGTTCTCATTTTATAAACTAATCTGAGGGTCCAAAGCTTCTTTACACAACAGGAGAAAAACAAATTGTTCTGGTACTTATTTTTAAGTGCTGTTTAGAAAGTTGGGACCATGTATTCTGAAAATCATCTGTGCTCACACAATAAATTTGATAGAAGAAACACCTTGAATTCCTCTTGGCTCTTCAAATGTCTGGTGTTGGATATTCAGAGCTGCCAGATTCTGGAAATTCTGAACACAAAAAATTTGCTCAGTCAGAATGGCTGTCTTTAGTTTTAAGGTAAACTTCTATAAAGCAGCTGCTAGAAAGATCATCTATTTTAACTTTATGGTTTTGTTATGTAAACCAGATTGATTTCCAGAACTGAAGTTCAGAGGATGCTGCTGACATGGTAATAAGGCCCAGTTCAGTCAACTGAAGCTTGCTGGTTTCTGTTTTGAGCTGATCAAGCACTTATTAAGTGATGTATTTTGTTGAGATTCTCATCTGGTTTTGTTGTTCAGACTTCAGTTTGTGCTCATAACTCTATGGAAACGTTTTGAATTCTGAGAATGTGAAACGCAGCCATCCCTGTGTTGTGTTCCAGTGCAGTCACAGCTTCTGTAATAATGGGCACTGCCCAAAGAGGTCATTTCAAACAGAGCCAAATCAGCTGCCTGGCTCATCCTTTATTTCCAGACAAAGTCCTTAATTCCTGTATTTTTCTGCCAGTGTGGTGATCCCTGCCTTCTGGGTAAGAACTGCAGATCAATATTCAGTCAGGTCAGGTCAATAAGGTCAGTTTAAGGTCAGCTCTGCTGCTGCAGCATCACAAGAGGCTTGAGGGTCTGTCCCAGCATCATAACACAACTGCTCCCCCATTAGAGCAGCCTACTGAAAAAGACTTAGTGATTACTTCCTTTCTTCACTGCTCTTTTCCCTTTCCTCCCCCTGACAGATTACTTGCCCTAACAGTTTATACAATACTTAGTCTTGCTTAACACTTTCCAGCTGAAATGTTCAAAACTCCCAGATTTCACAGGCTCAAGTATTAAAGTATTTTATGCTTTTTTGCTAAATGAATGAACTGCAAATATGAACTGCTTCTGCTGACATTTACAAGGTATGGCACTTGCTTTTGGGACACTTGTAAGTAAAGGATTTTGATGAAAGCAATTACAATGGTCTTTCTCAACTCTTTTTGAATTCAGTCTTTATCCATGTGGAGTGGTTATGGCTGGCATTGAGTTCATTTACTTCATAGTAGCTTGTGTGATGTTTCAGAGCAGTTTCAGTGTTGGAGTTTCAGTGTAACTAAAACAATCTTGGTTTTAGCTGTCACTGGAGAGAGCTTAGCCAGAGCCAAGGCCTTTCCTGCTCCTCACCCACCCCACCAGTGAGAGGCACTGGGAGGGGGCACAGCCAGGACAGCTGACCCCAACTGACCCAAGGGATATTCCAGACACAGTGGATCATGCTCAGCATATAAAGCTGGGGAGAAGGAGGAGGGAGTGACATTCAGAGAGCTGGTGTTTGTCTTCCCAAGTCACTGTTTTGTGTGATGGAGCCCTGCTGTCCCAAAAATGCCTGAACACCCCTTTGCCCATGGGAAGTAGTGAATTAGCTCCTCTTTTGCCTTGCTCACACACACAGCTTCTGCTTTATTTATTAAACTGTCTTTGTCTCAACCCACCAGTTTTCTTACTTTTGCAGTTCTGATTTGCTTCCCCATCCCACTGTGGGGGAGTGAGTGGCTGAGAGGGGTTCAGCTGCCTCCTGGGGTAACCTGCAATAGCTTGTCCTTAGGTGTCTCTGAAAACCAGTTATTTTCTATATCTTCTTCTGTTAAAAAGCCTGAAGACAGCTGATAGTCTAACCATTCATCTATTGGTTGTCTGTAGAGTTAGAACAATATAGATGGTATAATTCAGTTCAAAAAAATCTATAAGCATTTGACCTTACATGATATCATGTTAAAAAAACCCGTCAATGTGCTTAATTGAATAGTATTTCATTCTCTTGCCTTTCCAACCAATATTCCTTAAAAAGCTGGCTCATGCACACAGATGCTTAAAGGTGCATTTCTAGCCTGCAGGGTATTTTAGAATGACACTGTAGATTCTTCTGTGCCAAAAATATTTCTCTGGTGAAGCTCTTTCCCATTTGCCAGGAAAGGTAAAACTATATTCAACATGAAAGTTAAATTTATTTTTCATTTACCTTTCCTTTTGAAGTTGTCCAAAGTGTCCAGAAAGATTCAGTGGAAAAAAAAAATCTTAATAAAGGCCTAGTACAAAATACCAGCAGGATGGGGTCATGTGTACACTAATATTTGCTGTGAAAGGCAGGGGGGAGAGAAGAATAAAATGTGGCAATTCTTGGGAGCAAAACAAACCATAAAATGAATGCAAATGAAGAAAAGGTTTGATCTAATTTATCTGGTGACCTTTAATTTTTTAATATGTTATATGTCTGTGGAATGTGCCTGGCTATTGATCTGTCCATTGAGCAAGTGGTATATGCATTATTTATTAATTTCCATTTCCTTTTATGTTTCTAGGAATTCAGATCTTTGGGAGAAAAAATCACTCTCCATCTTAATAGCAAAGTGATAAGTAATCAATAAGTATTTCAGGGATGGATTTTTTTTGGCAACTTAACTGATGCAAATTTCATCCTTAAACCTTTAATTTCTTTCTATAAGAAAAAAAACAATGCTGAAATACATAAGATGAGAGGCCATCCTGGAAAAGTGAGAAAGAGTGTACAAAAAATAACTACACCCAGATGAATCCATGGTGCCCTGTTTGGCATAAACCATAGAAGCACAACGAAGATATCAATATTTTGCTTCTGCTTTTTTGAAGGAAATAAAATCTCCAGTGAAATAAAACTTGTGTTTGTGTGGTGGTTTTTGCTTGTCTGTTTGTTTTCCTTTCCTTAAATTGTTCTTTTCATCAAAGTACTTGTATTTTTGAGGAGTAAAACCCAGGTGCCCTTGTTCATGTTAAACTGGAGGATTGAGTGTTTCTGTCTGTCCTTAATATTTGTCAGTGCAGGAAAGGCAACACTCACTCTCTTTTGCAGTGCTGGGAGAGAAGGGTGGATTTCTTTACCTCAGGAGCTGGCTGCTGGAAAATTAAAACACTGTTGTAGCCCAACACAGATAAAGAGACACTAAAAGGAAACATTTATTCTCTGGTTTTATTTTCTTGGCATCTAGGTCTTATCTAGAGATGTACTCTGTAGGAGAAAATAACAGTGGTGTTAATTGCATGCTTTACTAATGAGTGTGTTGACACCTGCAACCACCATGGAGAGCTCCACTCACAACACCCAGGGTCAGCCTTGTTAGCACACAGAGTTCAGAAGGGCCTGGGAGAGGTTCTGAAGGAAACAACTCATCAGCTGCCCAGGAATTTGCAAGGTCTTTCTCCCAAGAACAGGGGGAAGCCCAGGAACAAGCACTGAGGTGTTTCCCTGACTGTGCTATCCCGGGGCAGGGGGTGCTGATGTTGGGATGGAGGGAGCAAAGAGGCAGGAGGTGCCAGGTCAGAGACATCTGAGAGAGACAATGCAACATTTTCACTGTTGTGGAGGGACCACCACACCAGCTGTTTTAAGTGTCCAAACTGTCCCTGACAGCCCTTCTCACAGCCCTTCCTGCACTGCATTATTCTAGTTTTGTTAGGTTTTATTACTGTATTGAAGCAGGTATTTCCTGACAACTTCAGGGTTTCCAGCAAGGCTCTGCCTGCTGTTCTTCATGTTCCCAAACATTCATACTAGAGAGGAAGAGAGAAAAACTGCAAACAATCCTGCTTTGCAGACAAAAAAATTTGCATTCAGTGACAGGAGTTGGTTTGTAAAGCTGCAGAGGGTCATACAGGAGCATATCAGTGATGTTCACACAGGCTGCTGCTTGTATCCAACAAGCAACAGCACAGCACTGAGAGGTGTTTTATTCAAAATGATTCATTGGAAACTTGGAACCAGCTGTATGGGGAGAGTTGTGGCTACAGTTACTGTATTACAAGCACTTAAAACACATCTTCTTGCTTAAAAAGCTTTTTATCCTTCAGGCTAGACAGTTTAATAAACCAAACAATAAACCAAAGTCAAACCTAGATACAGGAAGGGTATTCACATGTAGAGATATTTCCTGGTGCAGGAAACTTCTGTAATCCATAATTTTGCTAATATTCTTACGCAAATTATTTTTCACAAATTATTTTTTTATTTTCCTTGGTCAGTGCTGTAATTCCTTGGAGCCTTTGCAGCTGTGGATATTGCAGAGAACTTCTAAAACTTAGACAACCTCAGGGCAAATTGGTGGAAGACAGTTCAAAGAGTAGCATGTAGGGTGACATTCCCTGTGTTACATCTCACTTAATGAAGCCTGCAAATGCAGTCAGAAGGAACTTTTAAATTAGATTTCATAATTTGGCTTAGAACCTGAAATCAACTTACCTCCACAGAAATCAACAATCCTGTAACCACAGTAGTACAGAGCCTGGGAGTGGGTGAAAACGTGTAGGCGGAAACAGAACATAATTTTATTTTGCTTTCTTGGTGCTGGTAATGTCATAAACATCCTGCCATTCTGATATTATTGTGTTAATGTGAAAATATTTGGTTGATGCAAATAAGAGTCGAGATGTAATATTCTTTATATGGCATTGCCCAGAGCAAAGTAAGAACACCATGACAACAAGTAGCCTGCAAGCTGTCATGTTATTTGTGTTCAGCTTGCAGAACAGCTTATAAAAAGCCATCAGCTGACAGTCATCCTGAACGTCAATAGTAATTGAGAGAGAAAGAATAGAAGAATAACAAATGGTGAACATGAAAAAAGCCAAAAAAGGTACAATAAAACACCCCAGGAACAATACTTTTTCCATACACTTTGAGTTTTCTTAAATGACAGTCATTTATTAAACAATACAGCTCCTCGAGTAAAACCCTTGAATGCAACCACTTTAGCCTTCAGACATCACCACTTCTCCTGTAGAGAACTTTACTAATAAAAGGTGACAGCTCACGAGAAACCTTTCTAAAATTTTGCTGAACAAAACTATCAAGCATTTATTAAATTGACAAAGATGACTACAGGGATGTGAAGAAATTTCTTCTGGAAGTACATATATTACACAGAAAAAATATCTGAAGAACAACAGACTCTGTGAACAGTAACACAGCATTTAAGAATATTGGCCACAATGCTGTCAGTATCCTTATGGGTATATCTCTTGTGATTAAGCCTCACAGTAGTTATTAATCTATTTTTCTTTATTGTAAAATAATCTTTCATGGTTTAGGATTTTGGACTAGCTTACTGTTGGTTTTCCATGTCCACAAGTAGTAAGTGACTATGAAGGAATGAATCTTTTTTACTGGTGAACACGATCCCCAGGGAAATTCAGTTCTGGGAAACAACCAAGGAGCAAGAGTCCACATTTTACAGGGTTGGCTTAGTTTCAGTGGGAGAAAAATGAGTGGGAATTGATCCTTTAGTTGTCACCGTTCACTTGAAATGTAAAGTATTTGAAATTGTAGCCAGGTGTTTTCAAATCTGAATTTTTACACACAACGATTATTCTTGGTAGATGAAGCAAAAATAAAAATGATGATACAAAGCTAAAAAGACCTACAATTGGCATCTCTGTCTGTCACAGATTTTTCTGCGTCCTTTTACACCTAACGTATCAGGGAATGCAAAGATAAACTACTGCTAGTGCAGATGCAAAGCAGTATTTTAGCACTTACCTGTGGAAAAATCAAATTTGTCAGAGAGAAAGCAGGGCACCGGTAACATACATTGCTGATTTCCTTGAATGACACATGGGATCTAATAAACTCCTCTTGCAGTGCTGCACCACTTTTCAGATACCAGGGAGCTGAAAACCTGAGCTTGTAGTTGGCTTCATTAATGAGGTACCCCAGTAAAAGTATGAGCAGCTCTGCTGACAGGCCATCTGTCTGCTGCCAGCCAGCAATCGATAGCCTGGCCCTCCACTGCATCAGCTGCACTCAAACTTCCTGAAGAATTCAGTGAGCAATCCCTAGAAAGTAAACTGCTTAATTGTGCCTGTCTTAGCTGCCACTGTAAGAAATTAACATCTCAATTTTCTTGAGGTGTCAAGAGAACAAATGAAAAAACAACAACAACAAAAAAACTCACCCCAAGAAAAACAACCCAACCAAAAACACATCAATACATTATTCATGCTAGGGAAAGAGAGAGGCAGTGATGGAAAAAGTAAATGAACATGTCATCAAGGGGAAGTTTCCTGGGCTTGGACCTAAACCTCTGCTTCTGAAGTTCATAGTATTCCCTCTTAAGACTTTTCCAAAATAGAAATTGTAGATCATCTTGGGAAACACTGCTTCAAATGCACAGTGCCATTGATGTAATTATGATTCAGCGAGGAAAAGAAAAATTTTATTACTTCAGTACATAATTTTTGTCATATGTGAGTTTAGATGAGGGTTAAGAGGAATTAATGACCCAATTTGCTCTGATATTAAGGGATTTCAAAAGAACGAAAGCTGAGTTTGTTCAAACAGAGGAAGAAGCTGAACCTACACTGCATGGTGTTGGATAAGAGCTCTAAAGTTAAGGTTACCACAGAAGAGGATTGTCCTCCTGACATGAGGCTTGTGCCATATTTTAGAAAGGAGACAAGGTCTTTTCTTCCAGGAGGATGTTCCAGCTGTGCACCCCTGCAGGTGATGACTTCTTGAGACTCTGATTAACTTTTCACACCAGAGAAGAGTAGCAGCATTTCCTTGTTATCTGGGTAATCCAGTCTACTGCCTTTAAATGCCTTTAGAATAAGATTTCACTGCAGGGCCCAGACAGCTCAAGTCAGCCGTGAGAGCATTCTTATACCTATTTGAATTGAGCACTGTTGAGCTGCACTGTGCAGGACAGGGAGCAGAAATCAAGATTTCATTTACACTGCAGTGCTGAACTTGTCCATGCCACAGCCACGAGCAGGAACTGCCAGTGCCTGTCTGGCCATCTCAGAACAATAAAGGGGAAATCATTTGGGCCACCAGCACTGGGATCTCTCACAGCTGCAAAGAACAGTCTGGCCTTTGTGACTCTCATCTCCCAAAAATCTCACCTGAAATAAAATCAGTTTCATAGAATTTAATTTATCTGCTACAGAACTATAAACAGCTGAGTCAAACCTGCTGGCATTTGCAATATGAACGTTGATCCAATTATTGAGACTGACAGCTGCTAGAGCCTTGCTGTAATAATAAAATAATGACTTACCCAGGGCTTTTTGAGAGCACCTTTCATTCCAGGCCATCCTTAAGTGTGCTGTGAACCCATACATGAGCTATATATAGGAAGCACTTCACCCACCCGTGACAGGCAGCCACCTACGGATGAATCACTGAGCCTCCTCACAGCTCCCATCATGGGCACCCAGCAGAGCAGCACTCACTGGAAACAAGGATGGCAGAGTGCTGATCCTCAGCTCCCTCATGCTTGCTTCTCTGCACACTTATTCAGGCCCTACATCAAAGGAAGGAAGTTTGCAATTTATTTTTTTTTCCCCTTTCATTATGCAACTGCCAGGCTAATACTGATTCATTTATTATTAACAAACAAAAACCAAACCCACCCAAGAGAATATCTCCTGCTCACATTTGCTCATGTCATAAAGTTTCATCAGCACTGCTGTTAGTTTATGTATATGGCCGCATCATTAATATAGCTCATAGCTATTAATGATTTGGCATATTAATGTAATCAGAAATGTTTTATAACACAGACAAAAATAAAACCAGAAAACTCCTCTCTGTCACCAGTGCCATCTCCAGAACTGCTGCTTTGACTTCTGCGGTCTCACTCCACTTAGCCTGTGAAATATTAATGCTGTAGTGCTGTGGCATTTGTCAGCCTGGAGAGGGTACTTCTCCACTGCAATTCCATTTGTGTCCCAAAGAGAGTGAAGAGCCCTGCCTGTGCTGTGCTGACAGTGGCTGCAGTGATGCTCCTGACTCTGCTCAGCCCCAGCACATCCCCAGCATCTTCACTCAGCAGGGGCCAGAGACACAGCTTGACATCCTGCAGGAATCCTACTGAAAGGCACAGTCATCACTACCAAGAGCTTTATATTTTTTTAAACCTGAAACAAGATTATATTCCATGTGGGAGCTGCAAAAAACCTTGTGGAAGCAGCCTAGCCTTAACTTTAAAAATCAAATGCTTTCCTAAAGAGATCTTTTAAACCTTGCAGGACTTTTACAAGCTACTGCCTCTTTTTTTTTTTTTTTTAGTTTTTCAGCACAGAGAATGAGTCTCTTACATTTTTAATAGAAAAGGAAACCAAGAACAGGTTGAAAGTATATGCTGAGCACCGGGAACAGCTGCAATTCAACCCTTCTTTTGGCATATGCTAGCTCAAAGAGAGCTCATAATTTTCAAAGTGTTTTTTCAGAAGAAACTGTTGCTGTTGGAGTCAAAAGACTGTTATTTAGACGTGTTTGGGGATTTTTCTCTAGTTCTGAAATTCAGCTTAATTTTCCATGACTAAAAATGCTACATTTGAAAAAAGAAAAAGACATGATCAGCTGCTGAACACTTTCCACTGCTTTCATCTAGCACTGCCCCATCTTGCAAACTATTCTTACTATTCTTATGTCATTATTTGCATTCATTTAGGATTTGGAGCGAGTCAAGGAAGCAAACAGAGCTCAGTGTCTGCTGGGTTAGCAACACTCACGTTTAGACTCGGTTAAGAATTGAGTTTAGAGACTCAGAATTTATTCTCCAGTTCACAGTGCTGACATTTTAATGGCAAAACTCTGTTGCAGCAATGAACCTCCATGAAGAGTTTTCATGAATGTACAGAGAGAGAAGCTGATAGATCTTTTGGTCAGAAGAAGTAGGATGTAGATGTTTCCTACCCAACTCCTAAAATTCAGGAAAGAAATTTGCATGCACCCATCCCTGCCTCCACGATGCGCTTTAGTCATTAATCTGCTTTAACTGGTGATTTTGTTGTATGGATTGCTGTTTAGAGGAAATGGCACAAATTATTTTTGATTGAGATTCATGAAGTTGGTGTGTACTGATGGATATTCCCCTATCTAACGAGTGCTGTGCCAAACCTTTCTTACAGTAAAATCTAGGAGATGGCAGACTCACACACACACACTGACAGCTGATATTGTGTAGGATGCCTCAGTTGGAAATTGTGCCAAAATTGCAGACCTAACACAATAAGGAGTAAAATCACAGGCCGTGACTTTATGTCTCACTTTCCTCACAGCTTTTTTTTGTTCTAATTCAATTTCTTCCATGGCTTGCAGTAAAATATTGTAGTTTATTTCAGGTATGATCATTCCTAGGTTGGCAATCACCACTGTGATCACATAAGGCAGTATAAATTTTTATAACAATAGCCATAATGATTTAGAATAAGGTAGAGAATAAGGTAGGTTTCACATTTACATGGTTGCTTAAATACTTTTATGATGCTGTATAGTAATTTCATTCCTTTTTATTTCTATTCTGTTTTGGCAAAATTAAAGTATATGCATTTTCAAAGTGCTATTAAACACAAAGGAATAGGAGATTCATTTTGAGTTTATATTCTATCAATAGACATATTTGCATCTGGCAAGAGTTCTGACTTTAACTTAGTGTTTGTTCACTACCAATATTTTAATAGCTCCTCTGGGGTTCTGCTAGGGAGATAGAGAAACCAATGTGTGTTCCATATTATAGATCTTTAATGGAGCATAAATTGTTCATGGAGTTATATAATGTTAGAAAAAGTCACAGTGAGTTTCTTACAGAAATACATTTCACGGTAAACTACATGTTTAAATTTTACATATCTCAGCTATGCTTTTGTTATTATTTTGATAATAATTATTAGTTAATCGTAAAGTTTTGAAAATCTGTGTTGCAGTTGTGTGTTCTAAACCAAAGAAAAGCAGTGGAGATATTCCTTTTGATGATAAACACTGACTGCTCAGCATTGACAGCATCTCAGAATTTTCTGCCAAGAGAGTTAAGCTGCTGGCTCAACTAGAGATTTACTTTTGAGCCTTTGGACAGATAAACACATAATCTTGGACCCATGAAAGATCTGAGTAGCTAAAACTAAAATGTTGACTTTCAAACCTACACTTGTCATCTTGCTCTGGATTAACAGAATTCCTCCAGGCACGAGAGACTCCCAAAGGTGCATCTGACCCACTTGGTTGCAAAGTCATTGGTTCTCCCAGGCCCTGTGAGCAAAGAATTAATTTGGTATAGCGAGTGGAACAGTTTTGGAAGTGAGAAAGGGGAATCTCATTGGAAATCCCTCCTGCCTTGATGTACAGGCACATTTGGTCTGGCCTTCTTTCCCTCATATTCTGTTAGAAGATATGAAGCCAGGTGAGTTTCCTGGCCTGAAAGAAGAGCATTGCTGTGTCTCCTGGCTGGATGGATGCACCATCCTGCAGTCCAAATTACAGCTCCATATAACATATTTCTTCTCAACTGCTTTGGCTTCACTGCCTGGTTACTCTCAGCTGCAGACTTTCCAAGGTTAAGTTATGCAAAGATGAGCTTATTTCTTGGCATTGTCCTCTGTCTCTCTTTGTACCCATTTTCAAAATGAGAAGACTATTTCTTCTTTTATAGGGCACATGAAATGCCAAATAAACATGGAACTGGGAGGACATGCTCTGAAGAGGTCTCAGTGGACTCAGAATATCCAACCTCCCCCTCATGAAGCAAATCTCCATCAACGCTCTGGCAAACCTGGCTATGAGTCCTCCACTTCACAACTCACTCTTTCTAATTCATGGCAATGACTTCTGTCACCCTGGAAGATCTGGAAAACTGGTAATTATGTCATATTGATTCATTTTCACTTTAGAAAGGTCTGCTCAAATTCATACTCTTTCTCAAAAAATTATTAATCTTAAACTATCATTTTTTAAAAAATGTTTGCTTCCATGGGAAACTTAAAACACTACTTCTGTCCTGAAATAAAAACTTCAAAATATCCTAAATTCCCATGAAACAAAATTGAATTTCAGCCAGTTTTGATCTAAACAGTAAAGCCTTTTCCAGCATCAGAGTCTAATTTTAAAGAGCTATTAAAATACTGAAGCCTTGTTGTGATAAATATTGGCCTGTAGAGGGAATTTCAGTGGCAAAACTTTAATCTATCTTATAGAACTGCTCACAAGGTCATAGAAATTCTACTATAAATAGAAACACTAACAGTCTACCTCAGCTTTTATTTAACCTCAAGGTCCTTAAGGGTTCTTGTGCCAAACAGCCTTGTAGCAACAAACACTTGATTTTGCAAAATTGCTTCAAAATCAAGACACAATGAAATAACCCCAAACATCCATGAACTGATTTAAAGCTCAGTATATCTCCACATTCAGCAGTTATCTCCTTCTGAATTACAGTGCCTCATTTAAATTTTAATGAAAAAGAACACTGAAGGTGAATTAATTAAAAAGAAAAGATTTCTGTTTACAGCTTTGATCACTGATGTTGACTTGGCCATTTAAAATAATTCCCTTTCCATCCCTGCTTAGCCATTTGAACCCATTAGAGTTACTCTAATTATCTATTAAATTAGGATAAAATATAGAACAGTACTTAGGCACCTAGATTGTCACCTATGCAAGCAGGATGAGTAAAATGAGTCAAAAAATTCTGCTTAGATTGACAAGATGAAAGTTTCCCCAGATTCTTAGCCTTACGCTGCTGTACATGTCCAGAAGTGCTGCCTCAGTATTTGTCTTCCACACAAAGCTTCTCAAGATTTCCAGGCTGAGGCATCAATCTTTCAGTTTAAAGTCATTACTCCTTGTCCTATCACTCCATGCCCTTGTGAATGGTCCCTCTCCAGATCTCCTGTAGCCCCTTTAGGTACTGAAAGGCTGCTGTAAGATTTCCTCAGAGCCCTTTCATCTCCAGGCTGAACAACCCAACTCAGCCTCTTCACAGGAGAGGTGCTCCAGTCCTCTGAGCATCTTCATGGCTCTCCTTTGGACTTGCTCCAACAGGTTCCTGTCCTTCCTATGTTGGGGTCCCCAGAGATTCTAAGGCTCTGGATGAACAAGACTATTCTTAGGAGAGCGCTTTGTCAAGGACTTGTGTGTAACAAATTGTTTGGGTGTGCCTGTTGGCAGTATAAACACAGCACTGAGCTGGTATTTTCGGGACAATCTATATTCACAAGGACATATTACAAAGAACTTCAGTAAGATATTGCTCCTTTCCCACTTGGAGAATGGATGGACTTTGACGCTTAAAAGACCATGGAATAATTTTTGTGGTTGTTCTAATCTATAGCTAATATTTAAAATAATGTCCTGGAGAATGAGGGATTTGTGTTGTGTGTACAGAACTGTGTATTTGTGTTATCTTGTGTTACAATGTAAGATGTAACCAAAAGCATGTGTTCTATCACCATCTCCATAGGCTGTTATAACAGGAGGAGCAGTGTTCTTTGTCTCTTCCATCACTTATCCCTCAGAACTCCCTCTGGGGATATCTTCCATTAATGGGCCATCAAGTCTCACTGCATGACTCATAAAATGACATCCTCCCATTGTGAGGTGCCCCGCCCAGGAGGAGGAACCAAGCATTCCTCCCTGGATATAATCTGAGCTTTGGAACACCAGGAGCAGCACTACCCACTGGATTCCCAGAGGAGAAGAGTTCCATAACCACCACTGAACCTCCAGAAAAGGACCAGACCTCACTACAGGATCACTGCTTTGACAGAACCACATCCATCACTCCAATGGGACTGCAGCCACCATTTCATTGGGCTGCTACCACCACCCTGACCTACAGAGTGTCAGCTTAAACCAGTGTTTCTGTATTATTGCCTTTATCTTAATTTTCCTATTAAATTGTAATTCTGACTTAGGATCTCCCACTGGTTTGCTTTAAAACTAGTACATATTTATACACACTTTTGCTATTGTATTGGGATGTACTGCAGACTCCATGCAGCATTGGACATTCT
The DNA here is from genome assembly GCA_013400955.1 of Drymodes brunneopygia. Lineage (NCBI taxonomy): Eukaryota > Metazoa > Chordata > Aves > Passeriformes > Petroicidae > Drymodes > Drymodes brunneopygia. The sequence goes on along the minus strand of VZTZ01045192.1, from coordinate 2,016,245 downwards.
GTATGTCATAACTGCCCTATGTAGACTTCTGTGCCAGCTGTCATTGTTCCTTGGTGGCATAAATCCATGTATTCCAGCACATTTAACTTCTGATATTTATCCCATTAATTTCTTAATTCTTATTTATTTACATTGGACCCGAATGTGTATATAAATAGTTATCCTTTTAATTATGGCAGCTTTGTAAGGCACCACATATTAAACAGTTGTTCACTCAAAAGGCAAGGGAGAGAATCTGGGTTTGCATTGTGTGTAGAGCCTTCTGGCCCTGAGTATTAAATTCCAGTATAATGAGGACCTTGTGCTGGTTGTATACCAGACAGAGATTCAGTTTATTCTGCCAGAGATCTGGCAGCGATGTAAGACTGAGCAGCAGCTGCCAAAAATTACTTGATATTGTGTAAGCCCTTGTGCTGTACAGTTTGAGAGTTGAAAGGGTTCATGTGCAAGAGCAGAATCTGCAAATGAAACGTATACAGTAGAGCAACAGTTGTAATAACCATCTGCTGTGTATCCCCTCCTCTCCCTTTGTGCCTGCATGGCATAAAACATGGTGAGTCCATATGAGCACTTTGGGATTAATGACATGGTGAGAAGCATTTTTTTGTTCACTATATGATATATTTATCTGTGGAGAGGAAGAAAGGTTATTTGAGCCCCGAGGAAGAAGAAGCTGGGGTTAGGCCCTGCAAAGGTTGGCAATTTCCACTGGGCCTCCTCATTTAAGTTTTTTATAATTGCAAAATGGATCTGAAAGTGTTAAGAGTGAAAGTCATTTTGGGGAAGCTGAATGGAAGGAGTGGTTTAGGACAGATTTCACTTTAATAGCTGAGTAACAGCAATGAAAGAACTTTTCAAAATTACACCAAAGATAGTCTCAATATTCTTCAAGTGAAGAAAAAGTTCCATTTATTTTTAAGCCTTTTTCTGTGTAGTTCCTGTTATCTTTGAATAGAAGTGGATCTAATTAGCTGCTCTTAGAGAAGTACTTGACAAAATGATTGCTTATGTACCCTGTTCACTTATTCAACCTTTCTCCAGAAAACAAGACATAGGTCATTTTAACAAAGTTCTGTAATATTATGGGTTTAACCTCTTTGCAGTGTATGCTACAAGTTTCAGGAATTTTGTGAACATGAAAGCACAAGCTTGATTAATTCTGTATTTACTCTTCAAGAGGGTTAGCCTGATTAGAAGACAGCCTAAGAAACCAAGATGGTATTTTAAAATGAAATTTAAATAATTTTTGTGCCCTGACAATTCTTTTCCCCTTGAATCATCTCAAGAGGATAAAATGGAGAGTGACAGCACTGAGTGAAATTAAACAGATGAAGACTATTTGTAGACAAATTGCAGACATGCTAATCTTGTTAATTTACAGTAAAACCTAACACTTACCCAGACCTTTGCCATGACAAAAAGCAACAAAAGGGAGGTATTTCTAATTTCTCAAGTGCACTTCAGATTAAATTATGTTCTGCTACATTCACTGTGGAATTCTATTAATGCCCATTTCAAATTGCAATCCTTGGGTCAAATTTGGCTCTGGTTTTTTGCTGGTGAGATTAGATCATTGTGTTAGTTTGTTTGCTTGTGCTTCTTCCCATCCTCTGTCAATTGCTCTCTTTCTCCCAAATGTTGCCAGTACCATAATCAGCATCATTATACAAATTATGCAGAAGGACCCTGTGCTTGCATATTCTCACCATCTTCTGCTGCATTAGAGTGGAACAATGTCAAAACAAATTTCACACATTACCTTCTGACAAGTACACACAATCTAAACTAGTCCTTGTGAGCCATGCTGGCAGCAGGAATTTGTAGGTAACTGGTATAGAATATATATCACCTCATTTTAGCTCTCCAGAATGAAACAATCTTGTTCCAGCTACTCATCTGGATTCACTTGAAAGTCGACAGACAGTCTAGCACCTCCAGAGTGTGATTCTTCTCTGGGATTTTAGACATCTGCCTTGGGCTGAGATTTACCAACCACACCATTCCAAAGTTTCACCATTCCAAACTTTCACCATTTCAAAGGCATCTGGTCACTCCAGGATTGCAGGCTGGTGAGAGCTGTGCAAAGACAAGTGTCTGTATTTGATATCCTTCCTACCTGGAGTCACAATGGCATGCAGTTCTGTGCCATTTTAAAGGTGTTATTGTCAGCACACACACATGGATAAACTAATCAGCCTTTCTCAAACGTCACAGAAAACTGTTTGGGGTCTAACAGACTGCTGACACCAACAGGGGTTCATCCTGACAGGATCCAAACACAGGACTCCAGGGAACATCCACCAGGATTGTGTCATATTTCACCCTATTTTAAAATCATCACTATGCAAACTGTGCAGCACAGGTTCGTACAAAGACAAGTTACACATCCTGACTCGGGGACTCCATGTGTTCCATAGGATTCTGTTTCCTAAAGACAACAGACGGCCATTTAAAGCCTTCAGCAAAAGCAGAAAAAATATAATCTCTCTGAGTTTCTGCAATGCAAAACAAGAGTCAAACCAAGAAAAAACATTTCCCGTTTGTTTTAGTAGGTAGCACACAGCTGCAGTTAAGTCTTTGGCATTGGTAATTCTCAGACATTTACCATCATGTACTGTCCAAGGGGAAAAAAAGTCATTTTCTTTTAATGAGCACTCAGAATTTTTGCTAGCTGCCAACAGTATTATTTTAACAGGCTGTTGGAACAGAGGGTGAGAATGGACTGCACTTGTGTAGGAAATCATTAATTGTTCAGACCATATCTTGTTGTGGATTTCTGTATGTAACATGAAAGTAATTTTGAGTAGTGACTTAGAATAATTACCACAGTGAAGAACTACTTTGCACAATTTATTACTGAAGCACAGATTTAGTATTGGAGAAGAATGACAAATAAATAAACATGCAGTTGAAGTACCATGAATTGGTGAAGTGGATTAGCATTAAATAAATTTGAAATCAAGACTAACAAATATAAACCTCCTTAGAGCCAGAATAGAAATGTAATGTAGCCATTCTCAAGTAAGGCTGAGGATTAAATGATGAAATATTTGACAGAAGCTAATGAGCCATCATCATAAGCAATAGGGTGTTAAAGTGAAAGAAGGGAATTGCTATGAAACACATTTTTTTCTGATTACTTTTTAGATTTTTCTGAGTACATTTTTTCCCACATGCATATGAATCCTGAACTACTACTTTCTCGCCAATTTGAAGCTGCAGCTAATGGCTTGTGACCATATAATGAGTTGTAATATTTAACTTGGATTCTGTGATCCCAAATGTACTTAAAAGTTTTGATATTTTTGTTCTACATGTGGCAGTGCAAGGAAAATATCCTCCTAGTCATACAGAGCTACAAAAATATTCATTATTTTGAGATACAAAATTCATACCACCACTCTTCCTCTTTTCCTGCTCTGTGGGAAGGAAAACAGAGATTGCACTCACAGACATCTCATAATCCCTGCACACTCAGTTCTCAGCAGGGAATGAGCACCTGAAAACTTTCCCACAAAGGCAATGCAGTGTGGTGGCTGGAAGGGTGACCCAGGTGACCTGCCTGCTTCTGATTATGTCTTTTATGCCAAGCTGCCTGAAACCACTGAGGAAAAGCTGTTTCAAAGGCCATCATCATTGATTTCTCACTGCTGCTGCTGAGGTCAATGAGTTAGTGTTATCATGATTCTTAGCCATAAATATCGATGTGGAGACTCTCATTGACTCCAGCATAAGTGAGGACAGGGCAATACTCTTGGAAATCCCATCTGCTGCATTGCAGTTTGCTGCTCCACAAAAACAGGCAATGACTCTGCACCATGCATTATGAAGGCTGAAATACTGGTACTTCAAAGAGAGCTTAATTAGTTCAGATAGGTCATAGGCCCTCAGAAAGTACCAATTGTTTCTAAGGTTTTATTCCCTACTGATGCCATTTTTTCCCCAACTGACAGATGGAAAATGTGCTTGCAGTGACCTTGTTTGGATTTTTTTTTAATCATTTGCAGGGAAGTCAGAAACACGAGTAACAAATTCCTTCAGTAATTTGAACAACGTACATCCTTCTAGCTAAGCAATCTATGTCATCACCTGATTTTGAAATAAGTTCCTATTAATAAGCTATACCATCTATAAATAATTATCATCAGGAAATCAGTTTTGAGATTCCTACAGTGCAAAAGATTAAACATTCTATCAAATGTTTTTATTTTTTCCTGTAGTTGTAAACTTTTTTCAGTAGTGTCCTGAATTCAGGACACAACTAGGAAGAATCATTATTGCTATTTCTATGTGAAAGTGAAGACTATTTATTTTTCTGATTTGTTCTCAGTTAAAGACAAGCTTTTCTTGATTTTGTTAGCTCTTAACTACCACTGTTTTTCTGGCACTATGAGAGGTTGAACAGAACACACCCACCCATACCTGTCAATCCAACAAAATGGAGAACTTCATTCTTTATTAAATGATGGCAACAATCAATAAGAAATTAAAGAACATAGCTATAAATTATTCATGACAGTAAATCCCAATAAGTGAAGTATGCCACATGATGCAGAACATTAAAAATTTGCATTGCTTGCCATATCCAGATCAATATTAAAGAGATTGTTAAATTGAGATCAGGGAAAACAGCAAGCATGGAAAAAAATCAAAAGTGAACCACAACCAAAAATCCATAAATCTGTCAGTCATAAATAATTAAGGTGAACAACCTTTCCTTTTGTAGAATATACAATGCATTTAGAGACCAGCATTTGTTTGGATAAAATTTCAAAACTTACTCTATGCAGCTCTCTTGGTTTGAATTTTTATTTATTAGCAGCCCTAGTTGTTCAGTACATTGCAATCAGATCAAAGCTCAGAATCACACTTTTAGCTGATGTAAACCTATTTAACTCCATTAAAACTGTTGGTGATGTAATATCCTAATCTCCCTAAATTTGGCCAGTACATTTGATCAGAAAGGAAACCGTAAGCAAACACTTGAACAATACTTTGGCTCCCCCCACACTCTGCTGAACTTGATGGAAATTCTCTCACCTGCTTTGGACCAGGCCTCCTGTTGTGATTTCATTTTCAGACCCAGAAATTGAGAGAACAGAGGTCTACAACTTAATACAGAAAAATAATCAGTCATGAACTTTCCTCAACTTATCCTGCAAAACATTTAATACAATAGGCTGGGTGAATGATCATTGGGCTTTTCTTCACTAGTGGGGAGCTTATGGGGTTCTACAGCCCAAAAGAATGACACCAAATTGCTCCTGAACATTAACTTCATACCTTCAAGCATTGATATTCTGAATATATGGTAACAGAATAGATTCTGGCTCCTCCAGAAATACAAGAAAAATGTAATTATAGTTGTAGCAATGCAGATCTTTCCTGTCACAGCCCCTCGTGGCATCTGATGATGCCAGTGCTGTGTTCAGTCCCAGCACAGGCACAGGCAGTGGGGCTGAGCTCTGGCTGACAGATGCACCACATAATTCCAAGGGTCTGCTGCACATCTCTGGTGATCCCAAACAGGCAAACAGCCAAGACACTGCACATTATCTCCCTGGGAGAAATCTGTTGTCTTGTCAGCACAACAAATGTGTTAAGCATCATTAGCAAGATTCTTAATTACCTATTTTGAATTAAGTAGTGGCACATGCTATTTACTGCTGCAGAAGAAAAAACTGATAATTTCTGAGTAGACAAAGAATTATGCTTATGAAATTACTCTAGCACTGGAGCCAAGGTAAAAGTAGATGTAATTATAAATTGAATTCAAATTCTGCAATTGAGAATATTTTCTAACTTGGTGACTAGGGAAAATTCACACTGAATTTTCTGAAACAACCATTTGAACTGAAGGAAAGAGACACCCAATTCCTTCTGAAATGGATGGGAATGCTGTTTGCAGTGCCCAGAGGCAGATTTTGAGAACTTTATCCTTGATCTTTTCTGATGCAATGGGTTCTGTTCTAGTCAAGGGCAATAATGAAAAGCTGTTTCCCTTGCTTTCTGACATCAATGCCTAAATTGCTTCTGTCAATGCAGAGTGACCAAACACATATGTCTATTCCAGTACATGCAATTTCCTCTTCCTCTTAACCCTTTTGTCCAACCTGGTCAATTTTCTGCTTAAACACCCAATTTAATAACAGATTGCATTATACGTAAAAAGCCACTCATGCATTTAACATATCAGTACTGTTCCTTAGCATGGTGCAGATCTCAGGTGTATCATTAACAATCACCTCCACATTACTGAATATAAAAAAATATTTCTTCATTTCAGCTTCAGGACAGAAAAAGTAAATTTTCAGCAGTATATTGTAAAGATACATTTGTTTCTAAGCATTTTGCTCCATTAAAGCTACAAATACTCTGGATAAATGTGAGACTATTTGCATTTTTTATGATTTTTTTTATTTGGGGTTTCTGCTTAGATGGGGTATTTCCTGTTTGCTCTATTTCATCTGTTCTGTATATGCAAATTGAAGAGACCACAAAAATGAAAACTTGACTATAGTCAAGCTCCTGTTTTACAGTAGACTTTCCAAATGGACAATTTCCAGCTTTGTTCTCATAACCATAAAATGCATTGACTGAAAATATCATCATCACACAAGCACGTTTTTGCACTAGCAGCCAAGGTGATCAGTTTAACACCCACTGTCATCCTCAGAGATTTGTCTATTCATGCCAGGTACAAGTGAGAGATACCTCTCAAATTCTTCTACTTTCTACTCAAATCCTCACAGTGCACCCATTTCTGCTGGAATGGAATTAATGTTCTCATAGCAGTGGCAATAAAGGTCCTAATCTGGGACCAAATGTCAGTGTGGCCTTTGCTAGAAAGTTATGATCTGACAGCAATTTCTCCACCCACTAGTAAGAAAGAAAGAAAGCTCTCTTAGATGTTATGGGTTTTTGGAGAAGGCACATTCCAAATTCCCTTATCTTATATCTATTATTAGTATTATCATCATCATCATCATCACCATCATCATCCATTTGACTTTATTCCAGTTATTAAACTGTTCTTATTTCAACCCATGAGTTTTATTTTTGTTTCCTCCCCATCCAGTTGGGCCAGAGATGGACATGGGTGTATGAGAGAGCAGCTGTGTGATTTTTTAGTTGCCTACTGGGGTTAAACCATGACAACTGACAAACCTTAGATGCTACTTCTATTGTATGTGTTTAGTTGAAGGAGGTTTCAGTGCACTCAAGAAGTGCTCAGAACCAAAATGAGTCCATTTTCATCAAGGATCTGCAGAAAACAGATTGCAGGCTGGAGCTGCAAGAAAAAGATTAATAAGTTAAGGTCTTCAGGAAAATATAGTGTTCAGGGAAGTTTAAAATTTTAAAGTTTAAGTATGAAATATTAGGGCAGGTTATAAATACTGTGCTATGCTCAGGACAATTTCCTTGAGAAACGGGAGAATATTGAACAGGTTGGGGGTGTTTACGTAAGCATCATCATCAAAATCATCACCAGATCTGCAGAGGGTTTTTTGCCAGCAACATCTCCCTCTCTTCCTTCAGCTGGCAGGGCCATAACTTTCAAGTTATGGCATAATCTTAGACAGATGACCTCAGATAAGGCCTTTCAGACAGTGATGGTGACACAGAGCTCATCATGAGGTCAGGATTCAGCAGGAAATGTAATGTATTTCTTGAAGATGGATGGATAATGGCAAGGAGCAGTAACAGAAGCATGGAGAAAAAATAAGATGTCCCAGATTGTCTGATGAATCTGAAAGACATTCATTTGTGAGGAATATAGGAGGAGCTATCTGTTCTCCAAACCAAACAACATGTTTCACCAGCAGGTGCTGGATTGTCAAATGCATGAGCCACTTCAGCTGGCAGAGCACCCTGATGAAATCAACTTATTTACAGCCCTGGATTTCTAATGAACTGTTTTCTCAATTCCATAGCAAGAATGATCAGTGTACCATAGAGAATTTTGTCAAAAGCACACCTAGAGAATGAGACAGCAGCACTGCTGTGCTTTATGAGATCCTGGATGTCATTGTCCTGAAGAGTAGGCCCTAAGAAGAATAAGTTAGGAGAAGGTTAATTAAGCACCCTCTCTGTTATTTTGGACTCTGTCAGACTTCTCAGCATTCCTATTCAGCAATGGGACAGGGATGCTTCTGGTTTTTACCTTTATGGTTTTTTTTCTCCCTCATATACAAAGTAAAATGGCAATTGGGTGGTGGGGACTGCACAAAGTTTTATAGCTTAGCACGTGGCTTGAGCTAGTCCAGGTGAATCAAAGGCAAGGACAGCTGGGTCTGGTGGCTGCAGCTGTAGCAACAGTCAGGTTTGAGCATTTGTATTAACTTATATTGGGGTAGGGGCCACCTGCCTGTGGCAGTTTCTCTCTGCTGTGCTGTGATTTATTGTGACAGGAGCCAGGGTTAGTGTTATCTCACCCTGCTGCTGGAACAATGATTATGTGCTTTACCTTGACATTACTTGATGCAGTGCTCTCGTGCTCTCTCTCCCTCCAAGAGAGTTTGTGTTTCTGTAGGAACTTTGCCAGCATCTGGCAGGTGAGCCCTGCAACCTGCACCTCTGCATCATGAAAAAAGCCAACCACAAAACCACCACGGGCCAACAGAGAGATCAGAACACTGGTCCTCTTTTCCTGGCTGAAATACCATGTCTACTCATACAAACAGTAATAAAATACCCTCCAAACAAACAGGAGAAAAACCCACAACAACAAAAGAAACCAACCTGTACTGTTTCAGAATTACCCCGAGAGGAGACAAAACCAGTCTGAGAACTACCCTTTGCCTTGCTCCTGATGCTGTTTGGTTTCTGCCTTTTTCCTTTTATATGTACTCTTTGCACATATATTTGTAGCTCTGTAGCCTATTGTATTAGTAGCTAGTTTTTCCAGTACTTTTCCATGGCCTTTCCCTAAGCAGAAAGACAAAACAAATTCCAGAGCTCCAAGCCTCGGGGGGTACAAGGCCCTGTCCTGTCTGGGTTCTTCCTGGGAACCAAGGCCCAGAACAACTCTGAGGTTCATTTTCATAAACAAAGCACTGCCAGTGCTGAGAGGGGGCTCCAGGGAAGGGGCTGGACCTAGGGGGGAATTGAATCACCACTCGTCCTCCTAATTGGTGCTTTTAATCAATTATGCTAATTTCCTAAAAGCTATAAATATGTACTCACCCCTGGAGGGGGTGGGTTTTTATGGACGCCTTTCCATAACTGCTCCTGAAGGCCTTCAAAATAAAGATCCCCTTTGATATCCCCTCCTTGCTAAAATGATCTCGAGTTTCTTTCCCAGGTTGGGGGAAAAGGCAACACTCCTGCTTTGCTGCTGCAGGGTACTATTAAAGTCCTGGCAAATAAAAATTCTGTCCCCTCTTGTCCAGGCAGGAGAAGGCAGTGCCAGCCCTGGGAGAAAGGCACTGACCAAAGGCAAGGAGAATAAAAGGGAGCAGCCCCCACTGCTGCACCTGACACAGCTCATCTGATGGTCAGGGATAAATCCTTCCTGCCTTTATTCACTCTTGTAGGCTTGACAATCACAGCCTCACTACCTGTGATCAACCACATTTTCACAGCTACATGCATAAAACCTTTCTATAAAACCTGGATGGAAGTGGGGGTTGGATTTCCTTTGTTTTGTTTGTAAATATAGACATCTGTTTTTTTTTTTTTTTACTAAATTTGACCTTACCAGGAAACACATCACAGTCCACTTACACCTGGCAAAGAGAATTCATTATGCCACTACTTCTATTTCAACGTTTCTGGGCATTTATTGACAGGCTGAGGCACAAAGCAGGAATGGTCCTAACATCCTAATGTTGTGACTGGAACAATAAAAATCTGAGCAAATAAATGTGAAGAATGCCAGGTTCTGGTAAAATCAAGAGACACAGTGCAGGGAATTTTAACAGCAAATACCTTCTAAGACTGTTTGTTTATTTTTTTTTTTATCACTGTCAGTTATATCACCTGATAGGATTTCCTGAAAATTCTAATTGAAGATGTTCTGATTTATTTATAAATATGTCATGGCACAAAACTTTGCAAGTTCATTTTCAAAAATAAATTAGATTATAATGGAGGGAAGCAATGAACATCTGTGGTATCATGGTGCCACATAAAAACACTGTTTGGGGCATTTGCTGCCTACAGACAATGATGCCAAAGCCCACCTGTTTCCTTAACTTTCACAGATGACCAGAATCACCCAATAACCCTGATTCTGAAATACAGCTCATTTCTTTCGACATATACATTCTATCTAACTAGTTGATATAAGCATATATTACATATAAAATAAAATTGTGATACAGGCTTTTGAATACTGAAACTTTTATCCATCTAGTTGTTGAGTTTAGCATGGAAGAATTATCAAAATTTGGATTTGTAGAAAATAAATCCCTGGACTTACTTTCCTGTTCTTTAGGCATCACCAAACAATCTTTTGCACACATAGTTAGAATGACTGAAGTAATTACCAGCCAGGTATTTATTATTAACTCAGTGTGGAAAAGAAAAAACTCAACCAAAACAAGAGCTCTGTTTATTTAAGAGAGTCCTGCTCTCTCTGCCTGCCCTGCAGGTAACTTTGGTCTAATGTAGGTGAGTTAGAAGAGAAAGCAATGGGCACCACACACACAGTCCTGTCAGTATTTCAAATGTGGAACCAAAATTGTTGGCCAAAGAAAGTGCAGCTGAGGTGACTTCCAGAGCTTTAATAGCTACATCCAGAAGAGAATGCCTGGCTTCAATCACATCATGGTGCTACCCAAAGGGATCCAAAATGTTCTCATATTTATGCATAACCTGTTTGGAGTTGCCTAATTTTGTCTGTCAGTAGCTTTTTGGTTTCCACCTTGTAAATATGAAGCACATAAATCTAGAAGTAACTATGTATGATTTTATTTTTCTTCACATTAAAGGGTTATACTTAATATATATTATTCAAGAACATTTATAAATTTTTCTGCTACCTTTGAATAATATGCAATTCCCCAACAATAAAAATGTAATGGAACTATGAATTACAATTAATTGTGCTTAGACTGTTCTTTTATTTATTAGAAATACTTTTAAAAAACATTTCTGCAGTAGCCTACATGCTTTATTCAGAGTTGTGAATTCTGTTTTGCTGATGCATTTCCATATTTTGCTTCATGTTTAATGATTTACTATTTTTTTCACTTTAAATGTATAAATGAAGCTTGTTCAATGATTTTTTTATATTTCTCTGCTGTAGATCTCTAATTTTACTGGTATTAAATTTAAAGGTGTAATATTATGATTTCTCCCTTTCATGACTATTAAGAGAAATGGAAAATGTATCAAATTATATAAAAAAAAATAAAATATTTTGCAGAAAAAACCTTTCTTAATGATGATTAAACTTGTCTTGGAATGCTTGATTTTAAGAAGTAATTGATATTACAAAAGTAGACATCAAGTATGAAAATACAATTTAAATTACACCCAGTGATTACAGTCCATATCAAGTTCTAAGAGCTATTTTCTAATATCACTTTAAACTTTATATTCAGTTTGCAATGCCTGTTTCTCCACTGGCAAAGAGTCATGTGAGCCACAACGTGAGCTGGAGTAAATCAGCACAGCTTCACTGATATCTGTAAATACAACAGCTTCCACCAGCTAATGAGGAACACCACTTTTGCAGAGAACATTGTGTTGTACCAACATCTATTTTCTCTACACAGCCCTGGGACAGTATCTTCTGACAGAAATACACAAAACCCATGACTTTTATGTAACACTGAAAACTTCTGACAATTCTGTTGTAGTTACAGGTACCAAATGTTCCTGCCCAGCTGATGGACTCCACCAGCAATGCTGAAGAGAAGATTTTCAGAATCAAACTTTCTCACCTCCCAGGTTTTATTTTTAAGCTGTCATGAGCTGGTTTAGAAGTTGTTTCATCTGAAAAGTTGTTTCATCTGAAAAGAGGTGCTGGCTGCATAATGGTAACCTCTGACCATCTCCCACACATTTTGTGCAGGCACCTTCCTAAGCATTATCTAATGGACAGGTCTAGAGCACAGGTCTGCAGCCTTTCATTCCAAACCAATGTTTCTGCAAACTGAGGGCATGGCCAACCTCGTTAGACACCTGCTAAATAAAGAACCAGGCCCACTGATTTCAGGGGGTCTCTCCTCACGTGCCAAGGCAGACAGGCACTCCAGGTTTTGCCCCAGTAGGGACCCAACTGGGGCAGAGAGCTCCTGACACAGCAATCCCAGCCCTGCTGCTAATGAAGTGCTTTTCCAATGAATAAATTGAAGATTCTCCTCTTCAGGAAGGTTAATCTAGCATCTTTCATGAGCACAGTACTCATCAATATGTATCTTGCATTTCTAAAACCTTGTCTCCAGCTAAAAAACAACCCCTCTTACACATAGTGATTATAGCTATAGCTATTCATATTTCCTTTTTATCTTCCCCACTTCCTGGGGTCTTAAACATGAACAAAATTACTGCATTGCATTTGTGCATCCATAAGTGGCAATAAACCTTTTTAAATATAAACACCACTGTGGATTTGAATGTCTTTTGAGAGAAAATATGATGGGAAAACTTTGGAACCCAGCATATTTTTCACTAGTTTGTATAAACATATAATTTAATTTTCATTCTCTGTTTTTGTCACAGTTTTTGTCAGTCCAACAAGGCACTGAAGCTCAGACTCAACTTTAAATTTGTGCCTATTTTTGTTACCTTCACTGAGACTTAGCAAGAACCTGGGCAGAGGATAGAATGGGACTCTCTGGGATGTGGGAGGTTTAGGAACTGCATAAAAAGAGCTTGTGGTGACACCTGTCCTCAATATCCTACCAGAAGGTCACCATAAATCAACTTACTACAGAAACTGATTTTAGACAGAAAGGAAATGAAATTGCACTGAGTACAGTGGGTATTTCAAAGTAGTCTCTTGGGATAGAAGTTTGCCTGTTGGCAGTGCTGTAGTTGTGGATATTACAAATGAAACACTCCGAATGTGAAGGCTTTGGCACCAGTAGGACTGTCCTTGATAGCAGGTAGAGGAGCAAGAAAGGGAGGGAACCATCCCAGTACCATCTTGTTAACATTCCTGCCAGGTGCACTAAGGACACTGCAGAAGCACCGTGCTGCTAATGCTGCCATGTGAGCAATAAGACATGCCAAATTCCAAGAAACACCTCCCTCAGGGGAGCAACAGAAAGCTGTTTACAATAGATCAGAAACTCCTGTCTGAGATTTATCAGCGACTGTCACAGGTGAGAAGTGTTTACTAACAAAGCCAGAACAAGTGACAGAGAAGGTGATGACTCCTTCAGGATGCTCAGCCTTTGGAATAATTCATCTTTTAGCAGCAGCTGTGGCAAGTCCCAAACTGGAGCTTTCAGCAGGCAGCTTGGGCACAGCCAAAGTATTTCCTTCCCTGGGCAGATCTAATCTAGCCCAACTGTATCTGCAGCTGCCCTGAGGCAGTAAGGGAAATGGAAAATGAATCAGAGTGGATCTGATTCTGACTTCCATGAGAGCACTGCAGACATTCATTTCCCTGTATTTGATTTGACTAGATGAGATTAGAAGTTCTTTACTGTGAGGGTAGTGAGGCTCTGGCACAGGCTGCCCAGGGAAGATGTGGATACCCTTGGAAGTGTCCAAGGCCAGGCTGGATGGGGCTTGGAGCACCCTGGACCAGTGCAGGTGTCCCTGCCCTTGGCAGAGAGGGTGGAACAAGGCGAACTTTAAGGTCTCTTCCAAGCCAATCTATTTTGGAATGAAACTCTGGGACAGCACTTTATTTAACTGCCTGAGGAAACCAGAAGCTTTGCCTGCTTAAGGCTCTATATCAGCTGTATCATACAATCAACAGAAAAATCATTTTTCTAGTCGGCTCTCACAGTTCATAAATTTTACTCTAAGAATTGAGTAGAAATTGCAGTTGGTTACTAATGAAGGAGAACTGAGAAGTCCCTAAAAGAAGCCAGGAATTTTTTGATAGATATCTCATTATGGTATATTTTGACTGCTCAACCAGCTGTTCTTTTTTAAAATAAATGCTTCATTCCAGGTTTGCTGCAGTACATCACAATTTTTTTGAGATTCCAGAGAGTGTTTCCTTCTGCTTTTGGAGCATCTTTCAGGCCCTGACAAGTATCTTCCAGGAAAGCTGACTGCAAGTGCACTTGTCTTCTTAAATTAAACACCCACTGCCATTTGCAAGCAGATTTCGAGACAACCAAAAGCATGCAGACCTCAGCTCTCCTTTCTGTAGGCCTCCAGCAGCCAGAAACATGTCACATTTTTATAGACCCCATCATATATCTGCATCAATCTCAATACAATAAACCTTATCTCCTCACCACACCAACGTACACTGCTCATTACAAAAATTAACAGGTCCAGGAGCAGGAGGGGGGATCATTATCAGCTCTGATGGGTGGGTAGCAGCTCTGCTCTGCACCTTCCTTGTCTGCTGAGACCCTGTGCCAGGAACTGTATCATAAAGATTCACCTCCTTTCTTTCCTGTGGACACATACCAAGTTTTCCAGCTTAAAGTCTGTTATAACATAAATATTCATCAAATGCCAGCTAAAGGAAGACAGGATAAGAATAGGTTGTGACTACATCAAAAGGTATTTCCAAAAAAACTGGTTTTTTTTGATATATATTTTTCAATTATTGAGATCAATCTGGATCTTTTCTTGTGGCCTAGATCACAGAGCCTTAGCAATGCAGATAATAACCCTCCCATTCTCACACACTGAGTCCCCTGCTCTGACTGCAGGCTCTTTGGGAAATAGGTGACCTTTACTGCATGGCTTTAAAAAGAACCAAAATTGCTCTCTAATCTCCGTGTCTGTTTATGAGCTCTGGTCTAAGTAGTGTTAGATAAAAACCTACCTGTGTTTTCACACCTGTATCTTTACAGTGGAGTCATTAAGAAGTTTCTCAGCAACACCTACATTTAAAGGCTTAAAACACAGTTCCATTGAAACTCCTGCAGGTATCTTGAGGTTACAAAAGGCTGTGATAACCAGCACTTTGCAAATGGTAGCCTGCAGCCATAACAAAAGGCATGCTTGATTTCTCTATTCAAGAGGTGGGAGAGTAAAGCAATAAATATGCAATGTGCTTTCCTCGGTGGAAAAGAAAGCGCAAAACCACAACAAACAGGAACAGACAACAGCATTTGGAGATAGCACTACTAAAATAGAGACAATTTGCAGCCTGAGGGCATTAACCTGCCTTCCCTCAAACTTCTGCTGTGTAGAATCATTGCCTACAGGACCTCTGTTTTGCTGAACTTTTTAGCATCCAATGATCATTAGATGGACTACATCCAACCAAATGATGACCAAATGAACTTTTACCCTTTCTTCCACCTTCTCTTTCCCTTTCTTTTCCTTCTCTTCTTTTGCACCATAAATGAAACCGTCTTCCATCATCCATCCTTTATACACTTATCACTTTCCTCTCCATGTCATTTATCTATTGCATCCAGGATTTTCTTCTTTTTTTTTTTTTTTGTAAGTTTTGAAGAGCTTTTCAAAAGAAAGAGGCAAAGGAACAAAAACAGTCATCTGAGAGAGGGGAGAGCAATAATAAAACTGGGTGGCAGCTGGAAAAAAATAATCACATGAATTAGTCAAGATTTATAGGTACTGAAAGAGAACGTGAGTGCACTGACACCAACAATCTAAGAAAAGTGTGCAGATATGCATTTTCCTCTTATATTGCCATTCACAGCAGCAGCACTGCTAAAGGAATCCCCCGACTTTCCACTAACACAGTGCAATCCTGTTTCTCTCATACTACCAAATACATTTATATCTAAATCATAGAATTCATTGCTTTATATTTCACTTTCTGACACATAGTCATGGCTGATTCCCAGAGTTACTTCTTCTCTCAGCAAAAACCATATTAATATCCCTGCAAGTGAATATCTAGTGAATTTATTATAAGAGGAAATGGTTAGACGCATACAAACCTCAGAGCAATTTAATCCATGCATCAAAATACTCACAGTGCTGAATAAATTGAAAATAGGAAGTGTGATATAGATCTGTGTTTGCAGTAGAAGCAAAGAAAGTCACTCAAGTAGTTTTGCTATCACAAATTAAAGTACTTAAGATTTCTTAATTCAAAGCTATAAAAATTCCTTCCTGTGGGCACTGCAGAGCAGTAAATTTTTTATAATTATAATAAACAGCTTGAAGTTCTATCAAATCAGATTTCATTTGGGGTTCTTTTGTCATTAGGTTTTTTCCCCAATCAAATTAGAAATGCAGCACATTGGAGGGAAGACAATATGTTGAGGCTTCAGTGAAGCAGCAGAGAGATGCAAAAATCTTAGTTCAGAAATGGGACAGGCTATTGACATCAGCCATCCTGAAGCAATATATAATTTACTCCTTTTGGAAATGCTTAGAATTTCCAGTTAATCACAGAATCCAAAGCATGATCTGCTAGGATTGAGTTTAATACATAAATGAGGAAAAATACATTACAAGGTTTAAAACCTGAAACCTTCATGGTTGAAATGGTTTTACCTTTCTGAAAAAGCCCCAAGCCCAAAACAGCTGAACGACTGCTCACTGTGACTTTCTGAGAGACTTTCTGCGCTCCACTAAGAGCAGCTTAAATGTGCTTCTTTATTTTTTCTTTCAATGAGTCAGAAATTGTCCTTTCCATAACCTGAGGCAGCATTTACTGCTCTTCTAGGTGGTAGAGCACTGTTATCAGTCGAGATATTATGGTGCCCAAATGCTATGTCATCTAGGAAGGGAGCTGTCAGCACTGTGAAGGTTGGGGTTTTTTTTTACTGTAGTACATGAGTGTTTCACATACAGGCACATCCCAAAGCAGGGGGTCTGGCAGCATGCAGGTAATTCAGTCTCAGAAATCCCAGGTCAGCACAGGAGTCTGGCACCAGCAGAGCCAGTCCTACCCCATGCCTGTGCTTTAATCAGGGACTGAGGGAGAAGGAGACTTCTGCTGTTTGCTCAGCTCCCACCCCACTGCTGTCCCAGAACCCAAACCTCTGCAGTAACTCAGTGGCACAAGTGGCACCCAGGGATGGAGCTCCTGTGCTGGGCTGCCTGGTGACATTACAGGTGACATTACATGGGCACTGCACATCTACAGGGGTCACTATGCAGATCTGCCCATTTCAGAGAAAACTGATATCCACGTGTCTCAGGTTGCTGTAACACAGCAGATTAACAACAAAATAATTAGATAATACAGCCCTGTTTTCAGAGGAGTGCTGCCACTATCTTTAAAGATAGCTGCTTGATATTTGCCAGTACTTAAAGCACTTTGAGGACTGGAGTCTCAGTGCAGATCCACACAGCTCTTTGAAAAGTGGACAAACTGAAGCTGAGCTCCCTGGATCCCTGGTGAGACCTAAGTTCTTTTAAAATTTGATGCCAGATGAAAAACTGGTTTTGACTGTAAGAAAGCTCTATTGGCAAACAAGCAGGGAAAAAAAAAAAGAAAAAGTACAAAGTACATGTACAGTACAAGTACATCCTCCTGTCTGTCTTCCCAGTTTCTCTCAGAAAGCCTGAGCAATTTCTCTGTGCTCTGAGGTAACACAGCCTCATCTTAATGCAGGAATGTGAATACAACAGTGGAAATACTGGGGGTACATCCAGATAAACATTCTGGATCTGTATCAGTTCTTTGTGGGTATTTTTAGCTGGTGAAAAACTATTCAATCATGTTCAAAGCAGCAGTTAATTTTGTGTCTTCTGTTATATTTTTTTCAAAATGCAACATATTTGCATAGCATCTTGAATTCTTCTGGGCTTTGGTATAGAATTTGCTCCCTTCCACTCTAAATGCCTTATTGTTTGCTTTTAGTTGTTACTTTTTTTTTTTTTTTAAGTCAGAGGCAGAAAAATTCTTGATGGCTACAATCAGTATTCTGTTACCCTTACATGGATTCTTTAGCTGTTGCACTCTTACAGAGCTGTTACACTGTACAAGGAAAAGTGGATTTACTGATGACAAGAGCAAACCATGTTCAAGTTACAGTGAAGCATTTTTCTAATGAAGAGTTTCCCATCCAAGCAACACCAAGGATTTCACATAACTGCTGAGTCTGTGCAGAGTTGCCAGACTGCAGATGTGGCATTGTCTCTGCTCAGGGCACTGGGGTGAGCTGGGGAGACATGAGGGTGTTAAAGTTTATGCTGAGGGCTAAACACTGGATAATTTCTGTGACTACTTAAATACAAGATGCTAGTGAGCTCCCATTCCCATGAAATCATAAGAAAATCTCAGCATCTGAACCAGTCCAGGCACAGCTTCCAACCTCCAGCTGTTTTATTCTCTAGTACTTTTAATATTTCCACATCTACATATGATTTTGTGTCAAGCAATTATTAAAATTATTCCCATTAAAAAGGTGCCATATAAATCGGTTTCAGTATTGCTACTATTAAAAAGGATGAGTTGTAATTTCTTCCCTGAGGAGAATTTAATGCACAAGAGAAATACAGCTTCCCTGAATGTGGCTTGAAAGTTTATAAGGACTGGAAAGCTTTTGTCCAAGTATCTTATATTTAAAACAGTTGCCCAGTGTGATCAGCACGTACCAGATCTACAGCCCTGACAGGGCTGCTTTGCTCATTTCTTAGAGAACATAAACCATCACTAACATGTGATTTAACATTCTTTATCTCAGCCCATCCCTGTGGAGTCACACCTAACAGTCACCCTGCATAAAATGCACCCTGACACATGGATAGAGGGGCTTTAGTCTCCTATGGTGGTGCACTGACAGTCTAAAGGATGAGGAAAATTAAAAACCAAAATATTGATCCATTTCTATTCCTGCATTTATACAACTCAGGGTGTGTGTGCTGTGGGTGTGTTGTATTTCTTGGTATATATGAATATTTAAACCAGAATAATTGCCTTTGTATGCAGAGGACTTAGTACCTGGAATTCAAATGAGAAAGCAAAATCCATTCCCATTCCATTTATTAGGTGATGAAATTGTATTGAATTATGTCAATTCCTCTTCTCTATCTTAATTTCAAAGAACATGCTCTGTTTTAAAAGGGTAAAGAAGTGTCAAACAGCCAGAACTGGTACCCACTACTGAGCAAATGGAGGGCAACAAAGTGAGTGGGCCTGAGGTGCTGGTTAACTGTCTGGAGTAGAGGTTCCAGTTATTGACCTTCTTAATAAATATGTAAAAAGCATTTTGACAACACTTGTACCAAAAAATGTCTCTTTTTGTGCAAGTATAAACTTGCCAAAGAAAAGATCAATATGTAAATGGGAACACGCAAATTTCCGTTATGCAAGGAAAAAAACAGACTTTTTTTGCACACCCAGAAAGTGTGCATTCCTAGCAATGAAGAATGAATTTGAAGTGCAGAAACAATACCATCTGATTATAAAGCACAGAGGATCAACACTTATTGGTAATCACTGGGAGGACAGAATTCATTCTCACTTTCTCAGTTCACAACAGTGAGAAATACACCTGCAGAAAATCAAAGCCTGTATTGATGATGTTCAGAAAAAGAGATAATTTTATTAGAGCAAATAGCTGTAAGTAGCCATGTGATTTTCAGCAACCTGAAAAAGAAGCATTATACTTTTTGAACTATGTTATTCTGCTTCTCTCCCAACCCTTTCATCAAAAATCTCACCTCAATCTGCAAGAATCTTTTGCTCACTGGCTGCACTTTTAAATGACCAGCAATCAAGATGGTTAAGCTACATTACAAATCTAGCCTTCTGGTTATGGACTTTTAATTACTCTCAATTACTCCTTCTCTTTTTTGATCCCTTATTACTTGTTTTTGCCAAACACGATCCCAATCCAACAGCTATTCAACTCAGCAGGAGCCATTCCATTAATGAAGTTTTGATCTGTAACAGCTTCTTTCATTTGCATTACAGACTATCAGGATCAAATCACAGCTGAATGATGTGGTAAAGCAAATTGACTCATGAACAGTGTAAAATCTGGCTTCCAGATAATCCTGTCCTATTACCACCCCCATCCCATCCCCCTCAATGATTCCCATTTCCCCACAGCTCCATCCCAGCGGTTCTGCCCTGCACATTCCCAGTCCCCCTGCTATTATTCTCCTCTCCCACAGCAGCTCCCTCTGCTCCCCAGGCCCTTGCCCTGCTCCATTCCACATCAGAGCATCCATCCTGTCGTGCTGATTGCTCTGCCCTGTGCTGTGCAGGCTGAAAGGCTGTAGGTTATATGGCTGCTATAAACTCAGCTGAGAGCAAGGGAGCACTCCCTGTTTATCTCTCACTAAAGGCTCTTTGCCATGTAGCTAGCTGTCAGTTTTAACAGAATATGTAGGAACTTAACACCTTGCAGATCTCCCTGTGCTATCAAATTAGTGGATATTTTCAAATTTGGTTGGAGTTTGCTAAAAAAATATCAAAAGCTGCTAGGAAGTAAATGACTCACAGATGGACAATGTCATCACGAGTTGTGTTTCCTTAAAAAGCCAGACTAAATGTTCCCAGAAGAAGGTTACAGTCTTATAAAATCACAGACCAGGTATGAATGATAGTGCACTGGCAGCCAAATCATCCATTTCCAAGAATGGGGTCATAAAAGAAGAGTTCGTTTGCTCAGGAGAAGTAATTCTGATGTGCATTTGCAGTAGAGTGAGTAAAGCTCTCAAGGTTACTGAATCTGCAGTGAGGGAAGACTTGTTTCCAGCTCCCAGGCAGGTCATTGCAATCCCAAACAAGTGTTCAGTTAAACAGCTTATCCTGTTGATTCTAGAGTTTAGCTTGAAACAGAACAGAAAATCTCAACTACCCTTGAATTTTTTACCTGGGAACTGAACATCACTATGTAGGCTTATGTCTTTGCAAGGCTGAATTGCACTCTGAAATTTGAAATGCTCAGCTTTAGGGGGAGTCATTTTCATTTTATTTTGTCAACAGAGTTTACTTCCCCCCTTCTGCTTTTGTATCAGAAGAAAGTGAGCTTTGCTCACCAAGAGAGCTCATGCAGAATGTCAAACCATTGTCCTCTAGCTGCACATTCAACTGATGTTTACATCTGCAAGTTCCACTGGAGAAATAAACACACTGAGCACAACGTTGCCATCAGTTAAAATACCAAGCTGCCTCTTCACAAGACAGGCTGTGCATAGCTGAGCATCAAAATATGTTCCCAGTACTGTTATTATTATTATGATATGACCAAAGAGTCTCCACATTTTAATGATGTTATCTTCTAGAGGGATGATAATAATTTAACCTGCTTCAGTGGAGACAATAAAAATTTGTGTACTTTTACAAATCTCCCTGCTGTCAATACTGGATTTTTTCCACATCTTTTTTTTCTTTATGTGGAATGAATAGCCATCTACTGAAGACAAATAGCAACTAACAAATGGAGATAACCCCATCGAAAAATGATTTTTGTAAGATCCTTGACTTTTTCCTCTCTGTCCTTCAAACAAAAACTCTTAAAAGTTAACAAAGTGAATTTTCTTTTTGACAGAAACACCAAACAATGCTTGAAACGCTGCCCACATCTGTGAAACTATATCTAATCAAATTCACGCCTGCATTGGTTGCCTGGGTAACAATCAGACAGTTGCTCCTATAAACAAACTGCAAACAGCAGAAGGAAATGTGCTCTAACTGGAAGCACCTACTTCTCTCAGCCTGAGCCTTGTTAGTTTAAGAAATAATCATACATAATATGATCTTATTCACGAGGCAGTGGATGAATGGAGGAGGGATATTATAGACTGATTGGTGCACTATGAGGGTAAGAAAGACATAGGAAAGGTTGTGAGCAAATGAGCATAAAAGCCCAGCTCCATTTTTATCATTCTCTCCTTTTCTTCTCCCTAAGAAGCACAGCATGGCATTTGGATGTAACTATATGTCCCTGCATAAAAGGGTGATTCATTACTTCTTTTCCAGCACATAGCTGAAGTTATTGTCTGTGTTTTCCCCTGGCAGCACAGGCCCCCAATTGATGGGCTCCGTGTCAGGCTCCTCCTCATGACACACAGAAGAGATGGCTCTCAGGGATGTATAGAGATGTGATAGGCACTGCAAAGGCCGTCGTTTCCACAGCAACGGGGATCATGCAGGAGCTCTGAGCCAAACTCCATCTCCACCCCATTCCTCCCCCCTGAGTCTGGCCACACAGGTTTCCTTCTTCAGGCTCACCACGGGCGCTTCCGGGGGAATCCAGGCACGCCTGGCCGGGTGAATGTCTCTCACACACTGAAATGCAGGAGCTGCATAGACAAGGGTTGGCTTCAGGGCTCTCATGATTTTCAAACAAATCAAGTTTGTTAGCCTCAAGCATTCAAAAGTTATGTTTTAATAATAAGATTTACTTATATAAAATCTTGAGATTTGACTAATGAGTATTTTTGACTTCTGGGTTATAAGACTTAAGCCCCTTCTCATACTAAGGTTAGCTGGAAAGTTAGGTGATTTTTTTGTGGTGTTGGTTCAAACTTATAAAATGTAAGCTGCTTACAAAATAAGTCAGACCCAGGAAAAAAAGGATCTAAACAATCATTATGATAATATTCATAGTGGCATGCTATAAATTAGGCCTATTGCTGCTGTCCTGTAACAGTGCTTTAAAAAAGGAAATAAAATAGGATTGTCAAAGGACTGCTCCTTATTGAAATCTGAATCAATTACCTGCTAAAAGGAAGTACTGCAGAGGAGCATACTTGTACTGCAGATTTCCCACACTGCTATGTACAGGCTAAATCCCCTAAATAGTGCCTTACATCATGGGTTTCAAGTTGGTGGATGTAACTGCAAAACTGAAATCATCACTAAAAAACAAAAATAAAGATGCCAAGCTCACTTTTTGGCCACAAGAATCAGAACTGACAGGAACAAAAGTAATGTGGGAAAGGTTCATCAGCAGGATGGTTACTTGCTTTGCCAGCAAATAAGCCTGCTGCACCAGCAAGGATCAAATGCTGGCTGCTCCTCATGGTCACTTTTCCCACCAGATTCACAGCCCTGTTTATTCTGGGGAGTTTGCTTTGCCCTTATGCAGCAGGAGCCACACATTACATCATGCTGGACTGGCTACATGGCACAGATTAACAGAAACCAGCTGTGAAATAAATGCCTTCTTCATCTTTACACTTGTCACATTTGTATGGTAGAGAGATTCTGTACAAAAAGGCCTCACCTCTGTGCATGGGTTTGCAGGCATGTGTGCACATGTGCCTTCTCACCTCACCCACTGCAATTAGCTGGCAGGGAGCTCCCAAATTCCCTTAGACCTTGTGCAATT
Organism: Drymodes brunneopygia; assembly: GCA_013400955.1. Classification (NCBI taxonomy): domain Eukaryota; kingdom Metazoa; phylum Chordata; class Aves; order Passeriformes; family Petroicidae; genus Drymodes; species Drymodes brunneopygia. Next base: position 1,992,936 of record VZTZ01045192.1, on the reverse strand, counting down.
CCAAATCAAAGAGAGTTACTGACCATAGGGTGCTTAAATTTGACCAAACAGGGGGACTTTCTTAAAGGTTGGTAAAGGAAAGCTTCTTGCTCCCTCAAGCTTTGAAACAAATCTGTGGCTAGGCTCTGGAGGAAAGGGGGAATTTCTGTTTTCTGGTGCCTTAGTTTAAAATATTTTTTAAGGTAATGTCATGCTTTTAATCAAAAGAAACTGTCCAACAATACCCCATCTTTTTCCTCCTTCTCAGATCACAGTCTATTTATGTGTACATTAATCAGATTGTGCCCAGGACTGGAGCAGGAGCAAGGATCATCTCCTGCAGATCCTGCCAGCACTGGCCTTCCAGCTACTGCAGCTCCAGCTTTGAACAAATGTCCTGGAGCAGTTGACTCTGGTGGCTGTTGCTGATGTGCATTTCCCTATTGAATCAGATATGGAGGAAAACACACGAGAGAAGGCTGTGAACATGAGCAAGGAAATAAAGAATGGCTATAAAAGCAAGAACAGCCCTCAAGTCCCCAGTATTAGAGCAATCTGCCTCTGCTGACCTTAGCTAGAGGGATTTGCAATGCAAGATGAAGAAACTGTCTCATGTACTTCAGAAATCAGTAACATCCTGAAGTACTGGAATTTTTAAGGACTGCTTTTTGTTGTCTGTTTTTTATTCCAACTCTGGAAAAATTGTGGGCAATCTTCAATTTCATAAAAATTTTCCCTACAGGCTTTTACATACATATCAACCTGGAACGGATTATCTGTTTTTCAGCACTGAAAAATGAGATTCTTCCCAGTGGTTTAGCAATAAACATTTAGAAATTATTTTAAGCTTATTGCAAAGCAAAACACTCCAATATTTAGTGTAGTTTGAAGAACATTTTCTTCCTAAGAAATATAATTTTTATTTTTTCCCTGCCCCCATAGTATGGTTTTCTAGCTCTGGATAAAAGCCAACAGGTCATGATGATACTGATGGCTCTTTGTGAAAGCATCAGGAAAATGAAAGTTGTTTTCATGAGAGACCTGGGCTTTTTTGTTTGTACATCTTTACTTACTGCTGAGACATTTTATAGTGTTAGAGTGTGTTTCTAAACCTATCTTGAAACTGAATGGTTAAAATGAATGAATGAATGAATGAATGAATGAATGAATAAGACATTAACCTAGGAAGTAGAAACTGAGGCAGAGTATGTGTATTCTGAAGCAGTACAGAAAGAAATAGATGCCAGTAGAGCCCTAGACCTCCTCATCGAGTCTGACAAGAAAAAATTCTCAACAGATTAGTGCAAAATGAAAGATACCTTTAGGAAACTGCCTTATGTAGGGAACTGTGTTAAAAACAACATCAATAAGGAGATACAAAACAAATAAAATATAAAAGGCATAATATGTACACATTAAATTTTGATTCAAAAATTGCATTTTTGTGGGACAGTTTACTATTTGCACGCACAATAAGGAACCCTGGGACATTTAGTACCAATGCTAAATTTTTTTTAAACCAATTAACTCATTGCCTGATATAATAATCTCTATGAAGACAAGCTTTTGTCAGCAATTTGTTGTCTCCCTCACACCTGACTTTAATGAATTTGGGCCATCAAAGTCTACCATGGCCATCAAAGCCACAAACCCACAGCCACCCACCTCTACTATAGTCACAACTGAAAGCAGAACTACAGCAGAACTGAAAGCAGAACTTACTACAGAACACTATTCCATAAAGGTGGAAGAGCATTACTTTTGCATTACTTTGCTTTTCCTGCACATATGTCCCAGGGAGAATTCACAGTCTGTGCTTCCAATTTCTGGAAACAATGCACTTTACTCTGTAAACACTGGTCATATGCATCACTTAGGTATCCGTGGTTACATAGATGTAAAGAGCTCTTGAATTACATCCTACTTGTTTTCCAGCTTCTGTGCCTGTGAGGGTTGCTGCAGCAGCAAAAACCGTGGGTCTGAACCAGAGTCTACCATGGCTGACAAGGAGATGACATTAAATACAAATCTGAATAGCTGAATAAATTAGGCAGCTGGCACAACCCCAGTTGGTCTTAATTTATATGCAGAGTAAGCAAGGAAAGAGGAGAGAAGAAGGCATTAGAGTACAAAGGATTTTCCAATCCCACATCATCTTTCCATGGTATCAAGAGGAAAAACCTGTCACTTGTTCTTCCAGCACACTGCACTTTCATGTACACCAGTGACACTGCAGAGCCTGGATCCACTGGGAAAGGTCATCGTGGGGCTACTCAGGTCAGTGGAGCTCTGCTGGCCCCAGCAGATGCAGGAGAGGCTACCAGAGGGTTTTCATGCCAAGCCTACCTTTCCACCCCCACACTGAAGCAGGGCTTGGAGCATCCTGAGCTTCTTTGCCAGGGGCATTCCCCAACACACATCCAGTGCAATTCAGGAGGATGTCCACTGCTGCCCTTTAAGTGGTTACAAAGAAAGAAGGAGGGTGAGACTGGCATTCCATAGATACCCTTTGCTGCTTACTGGGTTAAATAAAGGAACTTCACCATTCACATATCAGAGTTAATTACCCAAAGAGAATAAAGTGCTGTTCAAGAAGCTGAAATTTACTGTTTTTACAGAGGTTAATACATGCAGTGGCTCATTCCAAGCTATGTTGTTCTAAAAATGAAGGTGATCTGTGTTCTGCCACCACATTTCCAAAATTGCTATTTAGTCTTGGATCAGAGAAGAGCTCGACGACACCTTGCTATAAAAATAAAATGATAGATTCAGGTCTGCATTTTGCAGTCCCACAATACTGAGCTTTGATATTTCTTAGGCAAACTTTCTGTTTGAGGTTTGGAGACAGTTTTACTGTTTTTTCTCTCCTAGAAAAGGTTTGCTGCACATATTCAACCTCTGAAATCTCTTGTGCACTGCCTGTCATACTATTTTTCAAAACCAGCATTTGATCTTGTGAAATAAATATTATGAATAATTCATGAGAAAGACATTTCAAAGCCCAAATTCCACCCTTTCCTTCTTCCTCCTACTTTTTCATTTGGCATTAAAGCTATTATAAACAGGCACATTTTGGTAACAAGCTAGACTGCCTGTGGATAGCAGGAGTATCATCAGCTGGAGAAGCAAAACCACGCACAGAAAAAAAAAACCTCTTAAATATAACACTGGGACAATAAATACTGCCAAGACAATATTGATTCAGCATACTCCTGAATTATGTTAAAGCTTTTAATTCCATGCTCTCTCACTCTTTTTCCTTAAGACCATATTACATTAAGTCATAGACCTTTCTGAGACCTTATACTAGAGCATTTAAACATGACTGCCAGCATTAGCCATATTCTCAGGTTTATGAATAAAAAACAATTTACTTTACAAATGCATCTCCACTAATCTGTGTTCCTAAGTTAGTAATTTGTTTCATTAATATATCGTATGAGCCATTATTTAATACTTTTAAAAAGCACATGACATACTGGAAAACCTTAAACTTACCTCATTGTTTCATGAGTGACAGACAGTGGTCATAATTCTATACTAAATTCTAACATATTAACATCAGTTTTCAGATCCTTTCAATCCCACAGCATGGCTGGCTGCTCTTTAATAGAAGGGAGTGGTTTTAAGGATCCATGAACAGTTTGTGTCTGCAGTGGCTCATCAGAAATACCATCAGTAGAGGAGCACAGTTCTACGCCCAGCACAGGCTGGGTGATATGGCAGATAAAGAGCCCTGCTCACTGCACACAACCCAGGCACAGCTCTTTGTGGGTGACAAATGGGGGAAAGCTGATGTTCCTTGATTCTGCTCCTTGCAGGTATCTGGGATGGCAGGCATGACTAGTTGGGGTGACACTCCTTGCAGAGAGGCTTGTACTCTCCCCTGGTCAATCTCCAAATCTACAGATTCCCAGGGAGCTCAGGAACCTCCTGTGGCCTGGAACCATTTAACTCTGCCCCTCACTTGCTTTGGAATCCACCTTTCATGAGGATTCCTGCTCTTGCAGCTCTCCTGAAGTCATGGAAGAACATCAGGGTAAATCAGCCCATCTGTTTTCATCTGGCAGGCATTCAGCAAGACACAGTTTAGCAAAGTGCTTAAATAAATGCTTCACCTTAAGCTTGCTATTGAGGACCTAAGGAAGTGCTTTCCTGGATTAAGAACTCCTGGAAAATGAAGGTGTTCATTGTCTGCAGCATGGTCAGAGGCCTCACAACAGAGGGGGAGCTGATTTCAGGGTTTGTCAAGATCTCTGTATGGGATGGGACACAGCCAGTGGAGATGGTGGCCATGTGTGACCACAGAACAGGACACAGACTGTGGTGTGGAGCTGTCACATGCCACCTTCATGAAAACAGAAGAAAACATAGGGAGGATTGCACAGCACTGCTTTTTGGCAGTGTTTAAGCTCTACTGGCCTGTGTCTTGGGCTATCTCACCCTCCAGATATTAGAGTGGCACAAGTCCCAGGGAGGCAGAGAGGTGAAGACCTGAATTCCCAGGGATGCAGAGACAGCTGTGCTGCCCATGGTGCAGGGGGCACAGGGACAGTGCCCTGTGCTAATCCCTCAACCCCTCACACTGCTCTGTGCTCCCTCAGCCATGGGAGGTAGAAGCAAACAGCTCAAATTTTGTGTGATGATGGGGGTAGTGAAGATCCAGGTGGCAGCATCTCTACAGGTTCATAATAACTCTCCCTTTGCAATACAAATACTGCCTGCAGGTGTTTATTCCTGCCTTTATACAAACTAAAATGAGACAACACATTTGCACATGACTAATCTCTTCATAATGCATTTCACCTCCTGCAAGCTGCTTATAAATACAATTGTTTTTCAAAAGACTGAGAAATCTGCCAGATCTTTATATATAGGTCCTTGTGGATGACACAATCCATCACCTTTCCAGTAAAGAACTATGCAGAATGAAATATTTAATAGGTGATAAATTAAATATTAACGGCCAATGCATCACAGACATCTCCAAATGTTTACATGAGTATATAAGTTAGAGTGTTTATTTTAGTAGCAGCTCAGTCTGTTCCCACCTATCTTGCTTGCTAACTGCTTCACAGGCCTCTAAGCAATCCCATGGCACCCAAGTCACCTCTAAGCAAAAATTCCAGCTCCAGAACTTCAAACCCAAATTGTTTCAGTTCCTCCTTCAGCATCTCTCAAACACCCCCCTACCTTACCAAGGGCTTCTTGGCTTACCTGTGTCTGTCTCCATTACCCACACTGAGTTTTTACTGTACTTTGAGGTCATGGTGGTGCAAATGGAAACCATTCATCTCTGCTTTTATTCACATCAGAACAAACCCAGCATCTTCCTCTGCTGGGGAATCTGCAGAGGTTCTGTGGGAAGTTTTGATCTGGTAAAGAAGGGGAGGCTGAGGAGGCTGCTCAGGCAGGTTGAAAGCGCTGTATAAAGAGCAGAGCATCCTGCTGGGGTAATTAGAGAGCTCCTACTGGATTTACTCCAAGATCAAGGGCCTAAACTTATTTACTTATTTAACTCCCATATCTTTGAAAAGCTGCACACTTATAATACCAGACTGCAGGAGGAAAAGTACTTAGGCAGCTTGAGAGGGGAGTTTTGAGAAAGTCAACATTTTCCTCTCCAAAATCAGTTTGCTAACAAACAGTATGAGGTTGTCTGGGACAGATGCTGTCTCTCATGGAAATCAGTGGGGTTTTAGATCCTGCAATTTTTTCTCAACACCTGAAAAAGATCCCCATTTTGGCAGTTCACACAAATTTTTCCACTGACTTCTCTTGAACAAGACAAAGCAAAAAGAATGTAAAGTTTCCATTTTTAATCCCCTTCAAAATAGCTCAGGCATGTGTGATGGAAGCTGTGAGAGGTAATTGCTGCCCAGTGGCCCAATTACTCACACACTTTAACAACCCAAAACTCCCACCTGCTATGAGGGAAGGGCTTAAAAGGTGTGGGTTATGAAACAGAGAGAAGCATCATTTCAGACCTATATAAGTGTCAGTTTAAATTTATTTTTCTTTATTCCTACTACATTAACCTAAATGTGGCTGTTACCTGTGACTGGTGTTCTTTGTGCGTGGTTGGTTGGTTGTTTTTCTTTTTAACTTGAAGCTCCTGTTTCAGATTAATAAAAGTCTACAAACTCTACAGGAAACTGAATTTTGGAAGATTTGTGTAGTGCAACTAATACCATAAAGCCCTGCCCCATGGTTCCTGAGGTCTCTAGAGACCTGCTGTGGTGTTAATATGCCTTAACATGGCCTGTAAAAGTCACAGATATGGACAGATATCCTTTACAGAAAGGATTTTCTTTGTTTTCCTTGGGTTTTTTCTTTTTTTAACAAAAAACCTCTCATTATGAAGATCAACTATGAAATATTCCACATAGTTTGGGTTGAGTTAGAGTCTCCTTGTGATAAGTCCAAGTAACAGAAACCCTTCTTCACCCTTAATTACAGTAGCAGTGTTGGGTGGTGCTGCATTAAACTGACCTTTGGCTTTATGTTAGCTGTGCTAAATAAATAAAAAAATCACAATTTCCCAGTAACAAACACAAGCATATCTTATCATTCACAGTGTGAAGTTGTTACTACAGTGCCATCTTCAGTGCGTTACATAAAGTGGAGTTTTCCTGTAGAGGATTTTTTCTTTGTTCCTTATGGGCTGGCAATGGATTAATAGAACTTCAGCTGCAGAGAGGAATGAATGAAAAAAAAGGTGAAAGCCTTCTCTTTTTGTTAAAAAGAAAGAGAGTGTTGTTATTAAGAAAATAAACTATTGTACCAGAAGCATATGGAACTATCAGGCAACCTGAATCTGGTCACCACAATAGGTTTTGAGCTGAAAAATGGTTGTCTTCATTATGGCCAGTAACACTCAGCAACACTACACGGAAATGCAATTTTGCATGTGCACATGCATTATGTGCAGCACCAAACCATTAAAAGTGCTACTGCAAGTTTGACTGTATGCTATTTACAGACAGGGAAAACCATGTAACTCCACACATCTGACAGAGAACCTGGGCTAGCTGTACTGTGGGGCAAATCTCATTTGGTCAAACAAGTTCTTCCCACCTGGTCCCTAGAGTTTAGACTGGAGCCAGCAGTGAAGATTGCTTCTCCTATTGCAAAAGGGACTAGCCCACGTATTGAATAGCACACAGCCAAGGAGAGCCTTACATTCTTGATTACAGAGCTCCTGTGTTACTTTGCTTCCCTGCAATGTCAAAACAAGGATGTTACTGAGCCCTGCTACAGCCCTGTTCGTGGCCTGAGCCAAAGATGTTCTGGCCCGTGGTACAGGTGTGCTCCAGAGGGTAAAGGAGAAGGCATTCTGGAAAAGGTCACAGCCATGCTTCTGATGTCTCTGAGCATATCTAGCTCACGATAGCTCTAGTTCTAGCTCAGCAAATGCCTGCAGAGTGGGTTGTTGCTTCAGCCCTCTCTGGCACTGAGAGGCACTGGGGCAAACTGACCTCGCCCACGTATAATGGCAAAGAGAATGCTCACGTGGAGAAAGGAAACAGGAGCTGAGGCCAACTCCACATCTCAGTCCCACAATTTGCCAGCGTAGCAAAAACGGCCAAAGGTGCCAATGTTACTGGAAAAGATGAGTGATTTTATTATTATAATGCAGATATTCTTTTGGGAGGGAATGTATTTGCTTGTTGTTTTCAGGCTTATGCATTTTCCCGCAGATGGCTCAGAGTTGTACACATCAAACAGGTCTATTTAACAGTTAAAGCAGAAAAGTCTACAGAGAGGAAAACACAGCTTATCCACTTTCAGTGATATTTCTCAATCTGAACAATAGAGCAGTATGCACAGTACAATGGTACTTCCTTTTTGAAATGGATTGTATGCTGATAATACTCATCATTTGCATGCTGCTTTCATTTTGAAAGCACATTACAAATGTATAGAAATCCTTAGCAACACACTTTACAATTTATAATCCTTACTATCTTTGCTGTCATAAGTGGTATAAATTACTTGACAAAGCTACACAGAGAGAATGTTGTTGACCAATACAGCAAAATCATAAAATCATGCTCATGGCATAGCTCCAAGAGCTGAGTTCCATATTCTAGGGGAAGCTACTTAAAAGATAAAATCTCTTATAGCATCCATAGCTTATATTCTTGAGAAAGGATTACAAAATAGAGGCCTAGTTTGTTGGCAGAAACCCAATTCTCCCAAATTAATCTCTGATTATCTCACCTGTTCTTTCCAAATATTTCATTTTGCTACGGCAAAAGTAATTTTCATTGGACAAAAAAAAAAAAATCTTAAATCTAGGTTATTCACGATGTTGTCGCTCTTTATTTTCATCTTAAAAAAACATGAGAATTAAAAGCAAAGATTTTTTCCTAGACTTTTGGACTCAAATTCCAGATCACATTTGTAAAACCAATGATTTACTGAACTGATTTTAGAAATAAAGATCTTTGTAAGTATAAAACAGTGCAATGACATGGTGATATTTAAGAAGGAAATTATATGAACCCAAATTATTTTAAAACGTTAACTCCATAAAAAAAAAAAATCACCCTTTGTATGAGATTTGTACTCTTGTTGCTAAACAACTTCATCAAACTGCAGGCAAAACTCAACAGGAGCTTGAAGTTTGGTCCTGAAGAACACTTGCTGATGTAACTTCCATTAAAGCAAACAGAGAGGGAACATTCAAAACCTTGCATTTCATTTCTACCACACAAAAGGCAGAAAGACATTGAGGATGAATCTTTGCAACTGAATTGTGCCCTGAGCTGCACATATATGTCCCTTGGCACCCAGGGGCATTTTCTAACCCAAGAATGGAAGTTGGAAAGTTGCATGCTAAAACTACAAACACAACTGCTTTCTTCCTCTCTTAGTAAAATACTTTCATAGCACAGATATTAACCAACAGTGTGACCATTCTTTAAAATACCTGTATTTTTCTTTTTCAGTCTGGTAAAATTCAAATTCAGCCCATTTAGCTTTGCAGAAAAAAAAAAAGGGAAATAAGAGAAAAAGGGAATTTATTCTCCTACCCTTCTCCACGAAAACTATTTTTGGGTATAAGCAAACACAGACTGCACACACACGTGACCAGTGACCTGGAGCCTTATTTGCAGTGTATAGACAAGAAGAATACCCTGCTGAGAAGGACTCACAGGGTCTATGAAATCCTGCCAGGGAGCAAGAAAATCTGCCGTATGGTACATCCTTTCCTGCAGTTTCTTGCAGTGAAGAGCTCAAAATCTGTCAAAACATGCTGCCCTTTGTGACTCTGCTCATTGAGATGTACACTCTGCACAGTGTCTCCTATTCAGATGTGAGCACTGATGTAGCACAGGAAGAGAGCCTCTACCAAAGGCACTGCTCAGCAAACACTGGGTACAGACTGACCCCCACACCCAAGCAGCCCCCAGTGTCCACAAAAATGTATCCTCATCCTAGTTAAAAGCATCCCTGAGACATCTGTATCACAGCTGGTTTAACCTGAGTAATTTGCCCATGACTTTTCAGTGAACAGTGACACCAAAGCCTGGCTTGGGTAAGTGGGTGCAGATGTCTGCAGGATTTAGCCACAGTCTGTCAGGATTCAATTGACTGAATCACATTTACTCTACACTGCAGAACTTACAGTTGTGGAAAGCCACGACTATCCAGCTTCAAAAGCCCAGCAAGAAACTTCCCTTCAGAAGCTTAAACCATTTCCTCCATTTCTGTTTTGGATCATCCACCATCTGACGTGACTCAGAAACCATCCAGGATAGGCTCTTAGCTTGCCTTTTTTTAGCTGTTTTCTAGGAACTGACAAATCCCACTCTTCTGCCTCTTTGGAAACTGCCATCAACCCAAGCCTGGAAAAACCTTCAGCTGTGAAGGACTGGCTCACTGAAGGTGGAGTGAGAGCATGGAGTGGGAGCATGCTCTGGAAGGTCATAGTGCACAGCTTTGCAGGAAATTAGACAAAATTAAACCAAGAAGTGAAATCCTCGTGGATGAGGAAAACTTAGGAATATTCTTTGTTACTCTATCTTTACAAAATGGCAACTAAACCATTTGGAGATGACATTCTGTTTTCTGGTTAAACAAAGACCAAAGAGAAATGAGGTTCCACTTGTTACCCATCAGAGTCGTACTACACTGTGTTAAGCCTTCACATACACTTCACATACTAAAGCCTTCGGATTTAGTAACAACTAGGACGGTTTTTCTTATCTGATCTTTATTTGTGCTTTTTGAGGAATTATTTATGGCATTATTATTTAGGGAATGAAAATTCAGTATAACTGAATATCTGTCTGTTACCAGTGACTGGTATTTTAAAAATAACATTTACTGCTTTCAGACAATAAATGAATTATCTCAAATATTGCTAGCGAATACAAATAAAATTAGCAGTAAAACAAAGATCTTTGCAATAAACTCCCTACTTAATGAAAAACAAGAGCACCAAAACTTTGCTCCATTATAGGGAGCAAGTAAATTGTATTGTCAAGAAAAGCATTTGTATTTTATGTGAGATCTACCCCAAGTGGATGTGCAAACCAGCAAATTTATATAGTTTTGTACCCATAGTACAGCTCGGGGATACCCACAGCTCTTGAATCATTGTACATCAAACAGACACAGGACTGCACTTAGTCTGTGCTCTCCCTACAGTCATTGGAAAACAGTAACAGCTTTACCACACAAATCAACAGAGTATAAAGCAAGATTATGTTACATTTCAAGTCAAAAATTACTTATTTTTATTTCAATGATGGATATATCTAGTATTTTCTGCTTTTTTTGTTCACTAGGGTAGAGAGGATTTGACTCCATCAAAGTCTGTTCAGTCAGTCTGGATTTACATTGGCAAATTTCTGAGAAGAATTTATCCCTGAGCAACAATATTCCTATTTTTGTCTTCCAACACAGTATCAATCATAATACATAATGATGAGTGAATTAAAACTGGAAATAAAGACTAATAACAACAAAACACATTAACAGAAAATCCTCAAGTTCCTCTGCATTCAGGAAAGCAATGCACACTTATTATCAAAACGAATAATTAATTCTTGGTTCTTGAGTTTTTCTTTAGAAAGAAATTATATGAAATATTACATGTAGGCCTTTCTCAACTAATGCTGTGGGTTTGTTCCTAATGTTACACTTCAACTAGAAGTGAAAAAAACATGTATCAAGTCCTGATTTTCCACTCCACATCCCATTCTGATTCTCATTCGCTGCCATGATAATGCATGTTAAACCCTGCACAACAGGGAATGTTTAATCTAAATGTAATTCTGTTCCTGCTCTTCTCCCTTGCCATGAAGATTTTTATGAGGCTTTGTAAACCATTTTAACTACAAAATATAAATTTGGAAGTTAAACTACCTAAAGATGACTTTGCAAGTTTCAGTTATAAAACTAACCTAACCAAATGAAATGGTAGATGGATTGGTTTTTCTGCTTCTGCTAAGGACAAATTAGATTTTTCTTCCTCTGAAAAATTGCTATTGAAAATGACTAATAAGTAGAGAGCAGAATCAAAGCAAATGCCCCTAACATTATGTAATTCTTCCTCTAAGCACTTCTGGGTTGAAGAACTGAGAATCCAACTAAAAACTAAATTCTGCTTGTGGTAGTAATGGAAAAAAAATCCACTGACTTTGGAGGGATTATTTGCATAGCAGGGTTAAGGAAGATTTTGCTGGACAACAGAAGATGTGAAAAACTTTCTAATATACAATAAATTGTTGAGGTTGTTAGAAAACATTACTGCATAACTGCTTCACAGATTCTTTCTCATCCACATACATATAATCCAAAAGAGAACATCACAGGCACTTAACAAAGTCTAGTTTCAGAAATACAATAGTACCAAACAATTTTATTAATATTTCGTACAAATTTCGAAGTCAACACTGACTAGTATTTTGATGTTGATGAAGGGAAACAAAATTAATAAACAATAGGTTTCTGTGTTTTACATTGGACTCGATGTCGTAAGTAACTGTCTTAATTATAAACTAACCTAAAATAGTAATGATCAAAACAGGGTAAAGCCAATACATTTTGTTTTCTTTACTTTATTTCAAAATAGAGTGATTATAAATACATTCTTGTTATATTTCCTTCCTAACTCTTTGGATGCAACCAAAAAAAAAAAGTCTCACTGTGCTCATTTCATACAATATCAACATACAAATCATGCAAAAGATATTATAGATATTATACCACCATCAAGTTCTGGATGTTTTTTCTTGATTCTGAAACATTTGTTAACATTATTCACAAGGCCATGCCTTTATAATTTATATCATCATTATGGCTTTTAAAAAAAAAGCATTTAAAAAAGATATTTATACTAGATTGCTGCATTATTGTCAATCTTGAACACTAAATGCAAAACATAAATCACCTGTTCTTGTGTTCTTGCACCGTGGTATTTGCTTTCTGATAAAATTGCACAATTTTTTTTCTTTTCCAAGGAAACGATTACACTTTATTGATTTCATTTAAAAATGGAAACGTCTTTATAATACAATGGAGACAACAGATTATGTTAACACCTTCACTGATTTAGTTTATGTCTATGGGTCTTAACAGCCATTTTACAAGCATGGCCACTCAAACCAATATAATGAAGAGACAGACCTGTTAAGCCACACCCAAGAGTCACCTTCTCAGAAAGACTGACCAGAGATTTGAATGGACATCACACTGAAACTGCTGTGCAGACACATACACTGCTCCAAAACGTGGAGAAAATAAACTTGACACTAAGGTTGCCATTCAAAGTGACAATTTCACAGAAAAATAGTGTTTTGCCAGCTTCTGCATTCTTCACTCACACTATTATGCCTACATATTGCACCATACATTGTAAAACACTTAGGGACAATTTCTACAGGAAGGTCCAGATTGTGCAACCTTGAACTGATGCTGGTGAACCTACACTCAACTGCATAATCCCAGCAGAGTCACTGGGCTCGATGGATTATATACAATGGTTCTGAGCTGGCTTGGTTTGAAGTCAATGACAAAACTCTAGCTAAGCCCCACTCTTGGGCAGGTATTTAATTATAACCTCATGAATACTACCTCTGCACATGATTTAGGTTGAGCTGAAATGATTTACTGGAATTGGGGCCTCAGTGATTGGGGAAGTCTGACCCAGTGTAATAGTACAGCATAATGATTCAGTTCTTTTTCTTTTGATCAGCAAATAGAAGACACCACTCTAAAAACCAAAAGAACTCAAACAAATGAAAAGACAACCACAGAAAGAACACCCCCAGAGAACCTCACAACATAAAATAAAATAGAAAAAAACCAACCCACCCTAATTTTTTTTAGCTGAGGAAGGTATGATCACTTATCATTATTCTTTTGACTCAGGGCAACACACGTCATAAGCACATCAGTTTTACCATCACTTAGAAGCATTTTCTTACTTGCTATTTTTAATATTTTTAGCACATTTCTCTCAGGGGGATGACACAGGACATGCCAGTGACAACGCACTGAGTGTTCCAGACACCTTCTGCTTTGGCAAATCCCAGTGAACTTGGACACATCCTGGAGGCCACAGAGCTCTGTGCAGAGCAGAGCCAGGGACCTGTCATCCTCAGCCTCCTGAAGGAGCCAGCAGAGCCCACCTGGTCAGTGCATCATGGACACTCCTTAACCCACAGACAGTGCCCTCACACGTTCTCATGCAATCCTTAGCCATGCATTGCATCATTGGCCAACCAGGAACTTTTTCTGCCAGAACTGCGCGTGTATGCACTATCCGTGCCCTCAAAATCCCTATGACATTCTGAATTATGTTAATTATTGTGCATGGATAGATGCAGCTTTTTGAAAGAAACTCAGCCATTAATTTATTTCTCGTAATTTTATTATCTGAAGTCATGTATGTGCTTTGCAGATTTGGAGAAAAATAATAAAATCACCCTCTTTCTAAGGCAAAAGAGCATAAAAAATGTCTGAAAGTAGAGAATAATTTTGTTTGCTTTCTCTTAAATAAAGAAGCAGTGCCTTTTTTTTTTTTGGTCTATTTTGATAAAAATATACTGCAGGCTGTTTGCCAAGTATCATTCCAGAATAAAAATTTCAACTCAGTGTCATAAAGCCCTGAAATTAGAGGTTTATATTGGAAATAGCTGACACAGCCTTCTTCACAGTATTATTATTGAGTCTTGCTCTAATTTTTGCTAGCTTCAAATTCATGAAAAACGTTCATGTTTATATCCTATTACCTTAATTGACTTATGTATTGATTATAAAAGGTAGGGAGGGGTAAAGGTTCTGAAAGCAAAGCAGATAAGAGGGTCTTACCCAAAGCTCATCAAGTCAAAGAAATTTTGTTAATCTCATGGCATAGATTTGCTGTAGGATGCTTTACCAATGTATCTCCATTCTCATGCCAAAGTACCACCCATCAGTGAGATACAATGGGGATTTTCCATTCTCCTACCTTTTTTCCTGGCTATTCAGATTCAGTTTTCACAAAGACAAGCTTTCACTCTCTAGTTATGAGCTACATGGTCCTCTGAACTGAGACCACTATATCCATTTTGCACTGTGGTTTTAGACAGGATTTGCCATATTGTTCACTGTTCTGATCGGATTTTGCTGACTAACAGCAGCCAGAGAGATAATAAGAACAGAAAACTTCTGCATGTATAATAAAAATATTCCCCTCAGCATGAATTCCTGTAAATATTTGTAGTGAAAAGTATTCAGATTAAGCTGCAGAGACCTGAAAAGCAAGAAAACTGATGGCAAATAACTGCCTGAGACACAATACTAAAAAACTAATGGATCTATTTTAAAATGCACCATTGGTAACAAATCTGAAATAAGATAATATGCTGATCTCACAAGAATAGTACAGAACAATTTTATTATTATTATAATTATTATTATTATCATATCTGATCACTTAATTCTGGATGATGCTATACATTACATCCCCGGTTGCTGTTTGGTATATTGTTCTGGTATTATTTATACTGAATGATTAATGCATTGTGATCAGGAAAACAAGTCAGGCATATTAAATACATATTAAGGAGTACATATTTTTTCCTATGTAGTATACAAAGTATTTCATAAATATGAATTATATTACAAAAATAATTTCTGCTACGCTCACACAGTAAGCACTTTGACAATTTTGGAACAACCTGTTGGGGTTGCAAGAGTTTCACATAACTGAGAAGGAACTCTAGTTTTAATTGGAGATGAGTCTTAGAACAGATTCTGCATAAATATCAAATATTTTCTTCAGATGTCACGAATGCTGCAGAAGTCAGGTTGAACTATTTTCTTTCTTTTTTTTGTTTTTTTAATTTTCTGTATAGACATGTATGCTTCAAGTGGTCAGATTTATTTCATAGGTATGTAATGCGTGGTATATTTTAAACAAATATTTGCACAATTTAACATTATAATTCCAGTGGTTTCAAGATGCAGCCCATAAATGTAACCAATTTACACATACTATTGAATGTTCTCTCTTTGCATGCTTGTTACTTGCCAGGTAAGCTTTAAACAGTGCCATTAGAACACCACAAATCAAAGGATTACTCCAGTTCCACCAACTTAAATCCACGTGCAGGATGAAGGACCCAGCTGAAGTACAAATATCAGTACCAGGTGTCTTGTGTTTGTTCTAACAAATCACAAGGAGACGATGGTTTGCATTTAAGATACAAAACATATATGCCTCTTGAGGTTAAATTCAGTGTAACGTGTATAAAGCATCCCTTTGGCAATAGAGTTTGCAGTATCCCTACAGGATTCCACGGGGCATGAGCTTTATGGAGTAAAATCTATTAAGGAAATTCTCCTCTACTGGACAAAATCATACGCAGCTACAGTTAATCAGACACCCTTGGATACACCTGCCTCTATGCCTATCAATATAATATAGTATTTGGAAGTTAAAAGTCAACAAAAGGCACTTTCATCATTAAATAAATGTCCTCTGTAGGCAATAAGATTGTATGACCTATATTTTATTCAAAGCTGTTTGTTCTTCAAGGACTTGTAGGTAGTCAGGTGAACCTTGAAGTTTAGCTTTTAGTTCAAAATATTCACTTTTTCTTTGTTCTACTACAATTTTACTATGATTACCACCTATTAGAGATTTCTTGTTTTTTTTGTCTTGCAGTTTCTCTGGGTAACGTATTTCAAAGCCACTGACCCCTATGCTGTTGTATTCTTTTTTACTTTCAAGGAAATTTTGAATAAATACATTGGAATCCCTTCCAGGGAATAACTCATCCAGTTCATCGATTGTGCTAAGTCTTTTTCTGGTATCCACATGCAACAAATCTTTCTCCTTGTCATTCATATTTCTCAGAATGACTTTTTGCCCTGGTGGGTCAGCAAACGTGAAGCCTGTTTCAGACTCTTTCAAGCCACAGGTATGACTTTTGCTCATCTGCTCAATGGTTTGAGGAATGAAGGCCTCTGCACCCAGTCCATCCTTTTTGTTTGACTTGTGATCGTGCTTTCTTAGCTGCAGTTGCATAGAACTGCACTCTTGGTTTCCAATCCCTTCATGCTTTACAGTTGGTTTTTTGTTGCGCCGAAGCACAAAAACAAGAAGACAAAAAGCAACAAACACTGTTAAAATCAGCACAACCAAAATGCTTAGGATTAGGATGGACAATGGAACTGGGCCACCAGGAGGACTCCGGACTGGTCCTGGTGGTGTTGTAAAAATAACAGCGGGCACGGGACTAGTGAACAGAGCAGATGGCTTGTTTAAAAGTTTAGGACAGAGAATCTCATTTTTCAGAGACTTAAGTTCTATGTTAGCAAACTGCACAGGTGTTTCACATTTCAATTCCTTCACCACAATACCATCATTTAGCTTTTCAAGCCACAGTTTTAAAGCAACTAAATCACAAGTGCAGTCCCATGGATTACCTTCCAAATCTATTTGAGTAAGAGACTTTAGCTGATCAAGAACACCACTTACAGGTAAATACATGAAGTGATTGTTCCTCAGATTCAGTCTAGCAAGTGGTGCACCAGCAAAAATATACGCTGGCAAGCTTCGCAGGAGATTGTTGTTCAGGTAGAGCAACTGCAAATTTGGCATTAAGTCAAAGGTGCCTGCTAGGATTTCTTTGATAACATTGTATTCCAAATACAGATACTGCAAGTTGTGGAGGCCAGCAAACATTTCTGGGCTCAGACGCTCTATCTGATTGCCATTGAGATACAATCTCCGTAAATTTGTAAGGTTGCGGAAAACATCTCCTTTGATTGCCGAAATCCGATTGCTGCCTAAATGTAGCAAATCCAGCCCCTCAAACTCAGCGAAATCTGTAGTATCCACATCCTTAATATAATTGCCATTTACATGCAGCTTCTTGGCATTGAAAGGTTTTGGTACGAGTTCAGCCATCGACTCTATATTTCTTTCTTGGCAATTTACACTTAATCCCAAGTCTGAAGGATGAGTTCTACAAACACAAGGGACCGGACAAGGAGTTAAAGGAGGCACCCTGGTCTGGTAAGATACGATCTGACTGAGACTGCGGTTGGACAGTGCTTTGCCTGCTACTATCCCCGAGATCTTCGAAGGATTTGTAGTCTTTGGCGGCTTTGTGACTAATCTGTGCACTGATGTTTGGGTGGTGTGGCCGTTGGGCGTGCTGTAACCGGGCTCCAGCTGCGAGGGAGGCAGGATGCGCACGTCAAAATCGCTCCCTGTCCCCATGGAGCACAGCTCCTGCTTATTGGTTTCTTTCAGCAGCCTTCCATACAGGTCACTGGGTGTCTCACAGATAGCCTCTCCAATGTAGATGTTATAGGGCATGTTCTCCAGCCACGCTTTCAAAGGCAACAAATCACAAGTACAATTCCAGGGGTTGTCCTCCAGCTGCAATTCAACAATTCGCCCGATGTGTTCCAGAACTCCAATGTATGGAAGCTTCTGTATTCGATTCCCCCGTATATCCAGATGGGTCAGAGAAGCAAATCGAAAAATATTATCGGGAAGGAATGAAATCAGGTTGTCATTAAGTATCAGGACTTTCAGCTTGTGAAGCTTATTGAAGGCTCCCCGTTCAATAAACTTGATTAAATTGTAGTCAGCTTGGAGATACTCCAAGTTCTCTATGCCAAGGAAAGTGTCAGCCCGGAGAATCTTTAATTCGTTGTTGTTCAAGTGCAACTGTTTTAATGCACTAAGACCCATAAAGGCCCCTCCCTCAATGTTCTGTAACTTATTATTACCCAGTTGCAAGGACACTGCATGTGTAAAATTTAGAAAGGAATTGGGATATAGAATAATTAGCAGGTTGTTTTGAAAGTTGAGGTGGTAAAAATTAGACCATGGTGGTTTAAGCTGATTTGGTCTGTAGACTGCAACCTTCTCACAGTTGACATAGAGTACATTCTCAACTGACACACAGGAGCAAACATTGCAAATTTCCACAGATATATCAGCATCTGCAGTTGTAGAAGAAACTGGAGATGACAGAACCAGAAAGAGCCACAGAATCATCTTCTTATGATCAGCAAGCGACCTTAGGCTCCTGAACAAAGATAAAGAATCTAAAGAAGAAAGAAGGAAAGAAAAAAGAAAATGTTTTTCAGTTGACATTGTTCCAAAATGTCATTTGGGTTAAAAACTGTATACCACTGAGCTACTGTACCTGTCAAGGATTATAGATAAACTACAAGAACTGAATTTAAAATAACATGAAAGACTTTAACAACCAAACAAACGCACAGGAGCTGGGATGATTTCAAACACGGAATGTAAATTCCTGTAGACAAACACAAATAACTCTCAGGTCTGTCAAATGTATTTCTCTCTTTTGTACATGCCAAGCATGTATAACTAACAAAGTAAAATAACCAAAGGAGATTCCAATTTTATGCATATTTACTCCCCTCCGTCGTGCACTGCTCATATGTTGCTGTGCATTTCAGGGATATTAAACACAAATGCTGAAGTTATGCATGCCCAAACGTCTGGGCTGGGATAGCACAATACAGAAAGGATGGAGATGCTGACACAAAAAGCAATGCCAATGCTCAGTATATGTATCTAAAGCAGCAATACATACAGATATATCACTATGATAAAGATATTCACTCAAGGGCTACATAGGCATGCACACACATTGTTTCTGTCACTTCTGATACCTAGTTTAAATAAGTAGGTGGTAAATTGACTGCAGAAATGCAACTATCCACAAAACAAGATCAGCTCTGGGTGACCAATGGAAGCACACAGACATGGAAGAAGCATGCACAAGTGTACAGCCCCATCCCCAGGAATAACAATACACTGACTTGCAGGGCAAAACAAAGTCACAATTCGCCAGCCTGACACTATTGAAACCTGAGAACTATTCTTTTTTCCTAAAACATTATGCAATTTGCTTTTATTCCGGCATTGATAAGAACCCTTTGCATATAGTCAGGCCAGCTGAGCTGCCATTTTTTACGCAAAAGAACTCGAGACACAGCATTTCCTCTGAGTTACAAGGTAGGTTTCTTTTCCTTTTTTTAACAAAGCAGTCAATAATCAATACATTGCACATACACACACACACACACACTTTCCATCTTCCCATTACCCCCATTTCCCAACTTGTCCCTTTCATTTCCTGCTGTGGGAAGCCACTGAGTTGGCAGAAGGGAGCCAGAATGAAAAGTGGAGAAAGCAGGAGCCAGCTGGAGGGAGGAGAACCGGGCTGGAGGGAGACACAAGGGGACGATGTGCCGGGGGACCTGGAAGGGAGGGGAGAGGAGGGATGAGGGAAGACCGCAGGACAGAAGGACAAGAGGGAGAGGGAAAGCACAGAGGAGACAAGGAAGGATGAGAGGAAGGGATGGCCGAAGGGGTCAAGGAGGCCGCTTATTAGGAGAAGCGGAACAGCGGCTGCCGATGCCCGCAGGCTCCCGACCCCGGCCGCGGCGAGCGCGCCCCCAGGGGCGGACCGGTGCCCCCGCGCCTCCGCCGCTCCATCTCCCTCCCCTGGCAGGCGCCGTCCTCCCGTGTCCCTGCCTCGCCCACGCTCGAGTCCCCTCTTCTTCCTCAGCCGCGGGGCCCCGGCCGGTGCCGAGCGGGCAGGCTGCGGGCGCTGCGCGGGGTTGGAGCGGGGCGGCGAGCCCGACCAGCAGTGCCGGCACTACCGCAATTTTTTGCCGCATCCGACTCGGCTGGTGCCGGCTCCCCTCTGCCGTGGGCGCCCCGTCGCCCTCTGGCTCCCGGCGGGGGAGAGCGGCAGGGGCACGGGCGCGCTCGCCCGGCTCGCACATCCCGGCCGGGAGCGGGCACGGCGCGGCGGAGCAGCCCCGCATCCCCTCCGCCGTCCCTTCGCAACGAGGCACGACCGCGCTCCCCGCCGCTGAACGCACCAGCCCCCCCGCCCCGGTACCTTTGCAAAGTCCAGCCCGCAGCAGATCCACACACCCCCTTCCCCAGCCCCACTGCGCA
>VZTZ01045192.1:1934989-1972030 GCA_013400955.1 Drymodes brunneopygia | reverse complement strand
GGCCGGGACGGGGCCAGCGCGGGCCCCGCGCCCGAGGAACCGCAGGGCAGCGCGGCTGCGAGAGCCGAGCCGGGGAAATAAAGAGAAGGCAAGATAGGACTCCCCCCTCTCTTTTCTGGAGATCTCCCTTCCCGGCTCGAAACAAAAGTAGAGGTGGAAACTGAGTGGGCAGGATGGTAACATTTGCTGCATTTAATGTGAATTGCAATTATGGAGCGAAATCGCTGCGAGGAGACATACCCGACCCGTTCTTAAGACAACGCAGCTATTTGTCTATCTCGTTCTTTGTGGTTAGGTGAAATTCCTTCTCTGCTTAGGTAACAGCTGCAGTCTGATGGAAAAAATCCTCAAATGTTATGCACTGGTGCTAAACAGATTCTGCTAATTAACAACTCCTATTGACTCTACCTTTCATAATACACTTTAAAATGGTAAGGAATACCCCCAAACAAGGTGACATCTCATTCCAAAGCAGAAGAGTCAGTTAACCAAATGAAATCTTGCAAGGGGGGTTCAACTGCTTGTCCTTTACCGTGAATGCTAACGTGATCCAGTTGGAAAACTGCTTATGTGCTGTACACATACCGGTTGTGAGTGCTAGTTCTGGGCAATAAACGCCAGGGAATGGAAAACAGCAACTGCTTTCTTCATTTACTGAAATGAAATAAATAGCTTGCTCCAAAGGCTGGCTGCATCTAATTGAAATAATTGCAGAATGTTATTTGGCATTATGCGGTTAGACTGATACCTGAAAACAAATGCAGCTGAGACATCAATAATTTGCATATCACAACAGAACTGAAAGTGATCTGTGATTAATATTCAGCCAATTAAAAACTGAAGTCTTTAAAATGTAAACTCTCCTAATTATTGAACCATTAACAAAGTACTGTTCACATAAAAGGGGATGTGTGTATATAAAGGGCCCAGTTTAGAAAGATTTGCATGTAGTTTAAGCTGAATTTTTCAAACACCATTTAAATAAACTAATGAATTAGAGAGCAAAGGTCTAAAAATTGCACATACTAGGAAGATAGCTGGTTTATAACTATTTTAGTAGCAGGCACAGAAATGCAGGTGTAAAGATCAAGATGCCCATTTTGTTTAATCAGCAACCTTATCTGGATGTTAAGCTAATTCCTTGTTTATTTAGTAGGTGAAAGAGCATATTGACAGTTTCAAAGAGATCACTTCTCCCACCACATTCAAACAACTACTTAGAGCCTGAATTAATTGTCAAACAGGAAGCATAATAAAATATTGTCTTTTAACCAAGTAAACCATGAAATAAATAAGCATTTGAGAACTGAAATTACACTATAAGTAAATAATACTTGATGTTTCTGTTATAAGTGACTATTATCAATGGCATATGTTTATGGTGTTGTAGAACTTACCTGAGAAGGAAACTTAGTTATGCAGCACAATTTCATTATTAGGGTTTCAGTATGTAATATATTTTTATTTCTAATTTACAATCACTAAAAGTAAGTTCTCCTCCAAATCTTAAGTGGTTTCTAAGCTACTTGCCCTAGCCTACATCATGTCAAACTCACTGATATTTAGGTTTACATGTCAGGACCACAATCCAAAGGAAACTGAGGGAAATTTTAGAGTATATCATAATCACAAGCTAAGGTCAAGACTAGGATCCAGGATGATGATGTGCTTCAGGAATAAAATACTTTAAAGGGTTGCATCCTAGAATGACTTGGTTGCACTCATTTTCTGAGATCCAACTTGAGGTTCTATCACAATCAGGAGAAATTTTCTGCATAGGCTGATGGTAGATAGTAATTGGAAGACAGCAGAGCCAGACAGGGCAAGTTGGAGTACCTGGTCTGGTTCCCTGAAGTTTACAAGATTACTTCAGGCTACACACCATGCCCATTTAATGTCATCTCTAACCTTTTCTTAAGGTTCCTACTGTGATGGAACCTCATTCATCTCCTTTGATTTTTTCCCCCTGTCTGTTGTTTGCCACAGCAGCGTGTGTTTTTTCCTTCTTCAGCTTAGCAGAAGGAGAGCAAAAGCTAACAGGCAGACAGATCCATAACAGGATTTTCTGCAGAGAGAAGTATCTGAAGAAAAGGTAGGAATGTGAGATGTACTACTTCCCACCCAGGCAGACACACTCAGGGTGGCATTCAGCATCATATCAACAATTAGCTTGTTGACCATGTCATTATCACATCTAAGTAGAAGGTCTTGGGAGAGAAAGGTACTTTTTGCTCCTGGCTACTGGCATTCATCATTAAATCTGCTCAGAAATTACAGAAGCCTGTTTCTATTTTGTTTCCTTTCACATTTTTGTGAGATCTTCTAAGCAATACTTTTCTTTTAAACACACAGACATGCCTGGTCACCTACCTCTCCCAATTTAATTCTAGGCTGATGCAGGAATTTGAGACTGAAACTGAGCTTTATGTGCGTTCAAAGTCTGTCAGGAGGAAAAGCTTCCTGTAACAGAGTCATCAAAATGCAGAGGCCAGTTGAGATGCTGAGTCTACTGCTCACAGCAGGAAACCTTGGAGAGCATTTTCCTCAAGCCACTAGGCACACATGCAAATGGGGCTGCAGCTGAAGGCGAGGGCAGTTCTGTGCAATAACTTCCTTTGTTTTCTCATCCACCGTAATTTCTGAGTGAGAAATGAACTGATAGGAAACAGGAGCTGCACATCCTACTCATTCCTGAGCACTTACAAGTACAATTTAAGATGCAGTACCTGAAATCAGGCTGTATGTGTGCACGTAAGTGGCAGAGAAGAGGTGTCTTCCATACATTTGCCATCATCCATTATAACACAAATCCTTTATGTTACCTATGGATTTGTGTGCATCCTAAACGCTTTTGCCACTGCACATGCACTTTTCTGCCCTCTCTCCAGTCTGTCTGCTGTCATCCTGAAAATCAAGCAGGGATTAGTCCTCAGCAGTGAGAACTAACCAAAGGTGCCTATGACCCACACACCCCTGGCTCTTGAAATCAGAAGGCCAAGACATGAAATTGCAACTCCTGTGAGCAGCAGAGGAATATTCTTTCCTTGGTCATGTGCCAACATCTCCACTGGCCAGCAGTGAGCAAGCCTTGTGTATCCAGATGATAAAAACACACCTGGGAAAGAAGCAGCGTGCACACATAAGTGTTTGGGTTGTTCTGTTTGAAAAGGTTCATGTCAGGGGTTAAAAATTCTTCTAAAAGGTCTCCAGAAATTAATGTGAATCTGTTTGGATCAGACTCTATAATTTTATGTAAACACTACATGTTACACCTTCCTTTCCCCAAAGAATGGTAAAAAAAGCCCTAAAGTTAATATTTTGGCCCTTCATACAGGGCCCAGGTAAAGAATAAACTGTTTTGTTTGAACATGTGGGAAGCTGGTTAACACGTCTCTGAATAGGAAAACAGAGGTTTGTATGGGCTCTGTCTGTTGCTGGTGTTTCCATGGTTAAGCAATTTCAGTTTAACAGGTCTACAACAAGTTCCTGCTTCAGCAGCGTTCAGTAAAAACAGCCAAACTCAGCAAACAACATCCAACACAGCAGAATATAGAAATGACTGTGCAGTCTTCTAATGAGACTTCAACTAATAGGTCATAGCCTTTTGAGGAGGAGAAAATCCCCAAGAAACAACAAATAAGTCCACCCAATGTCCACGTCTTGTCCATATTTTGCCAGACTGTCAGCCAGAAGAGGGGGAGGAAGAGCATCCTTGAATACTCTGTATGTACTCGAGTGAGTCCCAGCATGTACATCCTTTTAAAGTTTGATAGGAAACACTGCAAGTCTGCAATAGACCAAACTCAAAGCACTGTGAGACAGCACTGTGCTAAATAAAGTGGAAGAAACTGTCAGATATATGTCTCTGCCTGTTTCTGTATGATTTCCACCTAACTTCCTCCATTTTATCCAGGACCCCTCCTCAATACACAACAAGTAACCCAGCACCTGCATCCAGAAAACCTGAGGAATCACTGAAATGCATGCATCCCTTCAACAGGGATTGCCAGGGGTTTTTTATTCCATGTTTTGCTATTCATTTGCAATGAGTCATGGTCTTGAATACTTGATCAAGTAGTCATGATGCTGGTAAGGGTTTTCTGACAACTTCTCTTTGTGAACTCAGCCCGTGGGGTTGTCCAACTCCATAACACTGTGCTTGCCAGCTTTCTGTAGCTGTGCTGTCAGAGCACAGTGGGTAGGCATTTTATTTCCCTAAGTTGCAAGATGTCCCATGCCTTACTTATTTTCTTTCTCTGTGCTCATTTACCCAGGGGTTGTTCACCCTCCAGCTCACTGTCAGAGGCTAAAGCCAAGCTTGGCCTGTTCTCTTGACTCCTGGAACAACCAAAAATGTGAAATCAGGAGACAAAGAACATTTAGAGAAGTGATGGGTGAAGAACTTATGTGGGATATTTTTCTGTAAGGTTTTATGATATAAGGTTAAATGCAAAACCTACAAACAACGGGTCTCGTCCTGCCCACCTCATGTGGAAACTGCTCACTAAATGATTTCTCAAGATGAGAAATATATTTAAAATAAGGATCCTATGCTAGAAAACTCTGGCATTATTGAATATACCAAGTCATGAAATAACACTTCATTCTCCCTGAGCAGCCAGCCTATTAACCGAATAAAAGAACTGCAGAGAAAATTTAAAGAACTTTGACTGTGGTTAGAGATGTTAGAGGATAAGAAGGAAAAAGGTACCTTAAGAAGGGGAGGAAATGTATTGTGTTCCAAGACTTGTTTCTTTGTTTGCTCCTAATAACTTTGTCTTCAACAGTGGAGCAAGGGAAATCTTTTATGCCATGAATACCATGCCTGCTGTGCTTCCAGTCAGGATTGCATGGCTTGAGGTTACTTGACATTAACAGAATATGAATTTAGGACATTCTGATTTAAATCCTCAGTCCTCTATGCTTTCCTCACACATGAGAGTGTTTCCTATCACCTTCTCCAAGTGGGGCTTCTCACATGTGTAAAGGTCGATGGAATAAGTCTTTCATAAAGCTACCTGCAAGCAGAAAGGTCTCTTACTTTATTTCTTGGATAGTTGAAGAATAAAGCGTACAAGAAAGAAAATGAAATAGTTACCATTCAGTCTTTAGAATGGAAAATAAATATTCTGATTTTGCTGAAGTTTAGGCCGATGCTGTCTCCTGGATGGAGGGCTTCAAGCTGTGACCTCGTGGAACAGGGAATAAGCACAGAGCAACTTGCCAGCTACTCCTGTCTCTCATCATACTGGAAGAGTCACTCCCCAGCTACTGCACTGCCTGTGCTCATCAGCTGGAGGACCACTGGGAAGAATTAATAGGCATCTGCAGAAGAAACCATGTGCTTTAGATTTGTTGCTCGATTTAGGGAAAAAAGTTACACCAAGGGGGAAACATCTGAAGCAAAATTAAGTTGTTGCATGGGCTTGCTCATTGCTCTACTTTAATCTGTCTTTGCTTCTGGGGTTTCTTTTGCAGCTGCCCTAATTTCTTCTACTTTTGCATTTTCTATTAATTTCAACTAAAGCCTCCATAGGCTCATGAGCTCACAGATTTTTTTATTATTGTTTTTAAAAAAGCAGGCCAACACTGGCTTTCCTGTTGCCTCTAGACTACTGCAAAGGAATGTAGGAGTGTGATCTTCCAAGAAAGAAACTGCAGCTACTTCAGTAACTAAGTTGTGACTTCTTTTAACCTAATGATTAAACCAGTGCTGAACTGGTATAAAGTGTCTTCAGGGAAGGCATGCTGAGCCTGTAGTTGAAAAAGAGATGCTTCTAACAACAAACATTGTGACACTACATCAAAATGATCATGGATTAATAAGAATAACCTGCATTGTAGGGACCCACAAGAATCATCAAAGACCAACTTGTGGCCCTTCACAGGAGAAGCCCAAGAATCACACCATGTGCTTTCCAAATGCTTCTTGAGCTCTGGCAGGCTGGAGCTCTGTCCACTTCCCTGGGGAGCCTGTTCCAGTGTCCAAACACCCTCTGGATGAAGGATCTTCCCCTGGTATCCAACCTAAATCTTCCCTGACATCTCTTCCCAGGAAAGGTTGTATTTGAGATGGGTGTCTCACCCTCTTTACAAACTTCAGCCCCATCTGGGTAAAGGGAGGGATGTCCTCTCATTACCTGTCTGCCCCATGTAATTGTCTCTGAGGCATGAGCAGCCAGTACAGAAGTTTAACCAACCTCCCAGACCAATCTGAAACCAGCATGCTCCAAATGTAAGGGGGAATGAATTTTACTGAAAAGGTGATTAATAAATCAATACAAATATTCAGATATCCACGTATCAGTCAAGTAAGCCAGAAGCAGTGCAGAAGGTGGAGAAAACTGAAATGCTGTAACAAGGGGAGCCTTGCAGAGGGCGTGGTAAATAGCTGAAGAACAGGTTTGAGAGACTGGAGAGAGCAGCAGAGGAATGGTTTTAGGAGGCTTGTACAGAGTTTGGGAGGCTGGCTGGGAGTGCATGAGTAATATCCAGAGACACCTTTATCCACTAATGGAACTGACAGAAGCTGGCAATTATGACAACGGTAATGAACCTGTCTTACCTATTTTAAGACACCTTGTATGAAGAATTCAGAGAGAAAGAAAAAAAAGATTATTCTTTGGTTGGTTAAAATACCATGACTTCAAGGGATTCCCTTTCTGTTAGCTTTGCATGGAAAATATACAAAAGCCCCATAATTGCAGAACATTTAAATAGGTCATTTAAAATAAATCCTACAAAGTGAGACAAAAAAAGTCCACCTCACCTTAAAGTAACTTTTTTTAACAACAAAAAAAGAGGACTTCCTTTTATCTTCTTATTCTTCTATTATCTTCCATATCTTAGAAGTCCAAGAAAGCCTATAGATTTACTTTAATAGCCTGTAGATTTACTTTATAAGGCTGCTTTGCCTTAAGATTAGCCCAAGTGTGATGTCTTCTTGATGTTTACAGATGCCGAGGGATCTAAGACATCTCATTTTTCCCCTTTCCAGTTTGTTCTGAAAACATGCTGTATTGACTTCATGCCTTTTTCTTGTGCTTTTTTTGGTGCTGTTTCTCTCAAAGATCATTGCTTGTACTGAAGGAAAC
The DNA here is from genome assembly GCA_013400955.1 of Drymodes brunneopygia. NCBI lineage: Eukaryota > Metazoa > Chordata > Aves > Passeriformes > Petroicidae > Drymodes > Drymodes brunneopygia. Next base: position 1,964,936 of record VZTZ01045192.1, on the reverse strand, counting down.
TTTCATTGGGATTTCAGTGGACGTAACTTTATTTTCTCGATAGCGTTTCTGCTAGTAACACTGTGATTTTTGTTGAGATTGTGAAGTAATTTTTGGACAAAGTCAAGATGTGATGCATCTTTTAGAGAAGCCAGTCAGACTAAGCTTCCTTTAAAATAAAAGGGGTTTGATGCTTTTCTATTTTAGTATGCAAATTTTTTCAGTATGTGATGTCTTTCAAAAATAACTTCCATGTGCAAGTTAGCATTAACTCACACTCCAGGTTCAAAAACCAGTTATCTAACACCATGAAATGCTATTCTAGCACTGTTCCCCTCCTCAGGTTGTGACTTGTTAGTGTTGGCAGATGCACAGTGACGTATAAGAGAAGCTGGAAAGGTCTTTCTCTGTATCCCTTTGGCCCTTTAAATCAGATTTATGGCTGGCAGGCCTGTATGGGTACATGCATCCAATGGTCCAAGTTCCAGCTGAGGTCAGTGGTCAGTGGCTTTGGGGCTCCCAGTCACCTTCTGGTTTTGCATCTAATTTTTCTGGATCTGCTTACCAGCATTTTAATAGCATTTTTCTACCTGTACTGAAACATGGTTGGGCATTCAAAACTGCAGTTTGGGAGCCAGTCTATAAAACAATGAAGTCAAACTCATGCTGCTCAGTCAGACTATTTATTATCCAGTTTTAGGAAGTAGCCACTCACATTATTGTTCTGCTTAGTGCACACCTTGAGTCCATCTCACATTAACAACTATTTATGTTTGTGTTCTCATGTTTGTTTCCTAAATAATAGAAAAAGAATATTTCAGTTCTAGAGTTTCACTGAGAAGGTGTTAGAATGGGGACATTCTTGAACCTTCCAAACCCAGTTTATTATTGCAGTCAGAGCTGAGAATCAGTATTCCCCAAGGGTGTCATAGAGGCCAACAGCTGAATCTTGTGGCCTTTATTCTGTCAACTTTTGTCAGCTCTGGATTTCTTTCAAGAAGTGACATCTTTATCATATGAAAAATCCCTACCCAACATTTAATCATTTTTTGGTATTTCCCTGATGACTTGATTTTTAATTAAAATAAGTATATTTAAAAGAAATGTTATTTTTGAAAAGCTAATTCTCAACAATATCTAATGCTAAGCAGAGCTGATAATCCTAAAGTTGAAATGTCAGATATGAAGTACAGGAGAACAGAGTAAGGAAATCTACCCCAAAACATTTATCCTGGGACTGTTACATTGCAGTGGCATCACTAGACAGTTCTGTGAAAAAGAACATTAAAGATGAGGTTTTCAGATTCTTTCTCCAGACTAAGGCATAACAAAGCTACCACATATTAATGGAAAATCTAACCTTTTCCTGGCTTTATAAATTCTAAAAATTTCCTGCATCTAAAGGGAATTGAGAAAGCAAATGGATACACATAAATTGGAACAAGCTAGCAAATCAAATTCAGAAAACACTTTGACAGTTTTGCTTCTGCATTTGCAAAAAATCTTTGACATTTGAAAGTTAGCCAAAGTTCATAGCTGGAATTTGAATTTTAGAAAACATTTCTACTCGCTCTGACAGTAAATATTACACATGATATAACATTAATCTCAGTTGATAATGTTCCTTATAACACATTTTATGAATCGTCACACTTCTCTGTTTTTAACACCCCATCACTTGTCAGAAGGAAAACCTGAGGAACAGAGAATGAGCCTATTTTTTAAAATCAGGAGTAAGGGCCTCCTTAATGCAATGGTCTTTGGAGCAGACTGATCTGTGGTAGTCTAGTTGATGAATTTTTATTCAAGTAATAAGAATTAGATATGTGGGTTTTTTTGCAGTAATTGCCTTATTTGTATAAATAAACATGGATATGGTGGCACAATCTGATTAAGGATTTCAGCTCTCAAATCCCTATCAATGCCTTGTTTAAGCCACAGCTCCTGCAACATCTGCCTTTGTGCTGGTCTGTCTGACTAGAAATATCACATCACTTTCTCTTGGGAGCTGCTTTGGGGGTTTCAATTGACAAAGAACAGGAACTTTAATCCTCTCTTTTTCCAAACAATTTGTAAATCAGAACCATCAAACCACACATGCAGTGAGAGAGTGTGGCCTGTGATTTTAAGGACATTGTGGTTCACTGCATCTCTGAAGGGCTTTGAGCTTACATGTCCTATGATTTTATTTCCACACCTCTCCTGTATCCTCTCCAGTTTCTCAAGAGTGAGGCAGCAAATACAGATACACAAAAGAGCACCTGATAAGGCCATTTGTTAAGTGAAATTCTCATCTCCATTACAATCTTGCAGCTTCCTATCATTATGTCTAGGTTAATCAAAGATAATTACAGAGCCCCAGTGAAGCTGGCAGAGATCTATTTGGATGCACAGCAGAAGCCCATGTTGATATACACCAAGACTAGTTATGCATCCTTTGGCATAATTATTTTCCCTACACTGGATGGTGACAAAATCAGGGTCTGAAAAAGGGCAAGCAGTGATTTTTTTTGTGAGTTATTGTTTGCTTAATGGCTCCTTAAAAATGCTAAGTTTTTCACACTGCAGAAATTAGCCTGCCTTTGTACTTTGTAGTGAAATTATATTACAGCAGTCTGGAAAATGCACTTGTCTGCAAACCATGGTGGGTGTCTGCAAACCATGGTGGGTGTCTGCATGTCACCCCCCAGGGGTGGCCCTGAGACTCCCTGTGACCCAAATGTGGTGAGAGCAGTGGATGTGCATTGCCAGGGTGCAGAGCCAGCTTGTGCAAGGTACACAGTCCCTGTGCAGAGCATCCAGGTGGGCAGGAGGTGATGGGGAGAGGAAGCTCCTGGTACATTTTGCTCCTGGTCCAGGCAGAGCTGTTCCAGTTTTGCATCTGCTGAATCCCTTACCCTGACTCTTGAACACCACGGTAGAAGAACCCAACCTGAGCTCTTGGATCTGAGGCAATGAAAGCTCTGGCTCTGCTTCCAGCAGCTTAGGTTTGCTCCTCATTTTTGTACAGGATCAGTCAACACAGATACATGGCCTGGGATTGTGTCCCAATGTGCCTTAAGCTCCTTCTGACTGCAGGAAATACTTAATATTAGCAACCCATTTCTCATCTCTCTTCCAGCACCACTTTAAATCATTATTGAGTCTTCTTGGTGTTATGTTTTCAGTTGTGGGGTTTTTGTTTGTTTGCTTATGGGCCTGTTTGAGAGAAGAAGAGAGAACTATATGTACAAGAACCAGTTTGAAAAAACAAAAATCTCTTGGTTAAAATTGGAGTCTACAGTACCAGTGTGGACCACAGATACAACTAATGCAACACTGTTCTATTTGTAAACACCTTCCCACTGCCTGCAAAAATGGAACAGAACATACCAGACTGCCAAGGGCCAGGGAAGAGCATTATCTGCAAGTACTTTATCCTGTCACCTCTGAGAAATGGAGGGATTGTACTGAGAGTCAACTGAAGTGAATACAAATATCTGTCCTTTTCATCTGAAGAGCCTTCAGTGCTGTTTCAGGTTAGATTGTCATTAGCCTAATGCTATTATTCCCTGCTTTGTACAGAACAGGAGTTGAAGGTCTGGAAAATCTTTGGAAGAGATGTTGTGAATTTGGGACACAAGTTGTTTCCCAGTTCAAGATTCCAATCACACGTTTCAGGTTGGACTCAGAAAGTGAATGTGCTCATGTCACAATTACATGAGTAAATCTGCTTTTAGCAGCCACCTGTATTTGGGATCCTAGGCCTTTTCAGCAGTCCATGCTCCACAATCCATGGAAGGCCTTGAACAACCTGCCAGCACTCATGGGCAGCTGGGCTCAAACCCTGAGTGAGTCAGAGATCATCACAGATCTGTCCTAAAACCTTGTTTAGAGTGTAAGAACAGGATAAGCTGCCTGTAAAAGTATATGAAAAGTATTTATGAGCATTAACCTCTGACCCAAAATGCTCTAGTTAGATTTTTACTCTTAAAAGTGCCCCTTTTGAAAATACACCTTCAGTATTTGATTATTGTCTATTTAACTCATATATTTATTCCCATGAAGGAATATGCACTGTTTACTGTGGCAATCTCTACTTTCATTTTCTCTGATGGATCAGCAGCTGGATCAAACCCTTACTTTGTTTTATTGAGGAAAGGGAATTTATTCATTGTTGAAAAGGGTCTTCTGCAGTTTCATGAAGGAAAAATATTTCTTGGTTATTTTCATTGTTTCTTCTCCTAGAGTTGCCAAACTGAGGAATGCTTAAAGCATCAGTGTTTTCTAAAGGGCTTTTTAATACTTGTGCATTATGTTTCAACAATTCTGAGTCTGGGATAAGGTGGTAGCATTTCAATGTATTAATCACTCAAGTTATCAAACCAAATGAGTGATTTGCCAAGACAGCTAGCAGTGCTTCTAAGCTGCTCTAAAAAAATTGAGAGCTTTTCAAATAGCACTATTATAGCTAATTAGATAGGAACTTGTAAGGAGGCAGCAATGAAATTAAAATAATAGCTTGGTAGCTTGGTCTAACATATTCAAAAGTCCAGATGTTAATAGCTGATTGGGAGGAGCTCTGAATTACACTGAAGCAAGTTCCAGAATTGGCTTCATGTTATTCAGCAGGCAATCTGTATGCAATATTTAACAAATCAGGCATTTGATGAATAATTGTTGACAGATCCTGTCTGCTTCGCTGCTTTTCACAGAACTGCATCAGTGAGACTAGACACAGCATATGTCTAAGAGGTTCCACAACTTTTTTACCATTTTGTATATCCTCAGTTTCTGAAATCCACCAAAGAGCTGTTAATATTGTCCCTTCTACAGAATCAGTAGTTAGCAGGTGTGGAAAACCCAGAAATCTGCTAAAGAGCTACCTGGTACTGCTGTATGGAATGGTTAGAAGAGCTCGTTTGATTTAAGAGTATATGTCAAAACTTGGCTCTCAGCAAAACCAAATTAATGATCATCTGAAAGAATGCAACACAGATAATGTAGATGGAAGTAGAAACTACGCCTATTAATAAGAAGGGAGAAAAGCTACTATCTGCAGCTTATTCTGTCTGTAATTTTTCATTCATGAATACAATGAGCAGCCTATTTTTCAAGAGTGCAGCCTTTTAGATATTATTCAGTGTTTGGTAACTTTTTGTGGATCCATCTGATAAGAACCTGCTTATCTTCAATTTGCTCAGATCTCGCAGAGTGTCCCCAGTCAGGAATTGGGCTCTAGGACAGAAAACAACACGGTTCTGTCACAGATTGATGGCCCTGCAGCTAATGGACTTTAAATTGCAGGGACCTTTTGGCAGATAAATAACAGGCCAAGGCAGGGACAGAACTGGGAGCTGTGGCTGAGGCAGCAGGGGAAGACAGGCTCTGCTCAGGTCAGTTTTTAAGTAGGAACTGTCTGGTTCTACAAACTAAACCAAACAGTCCTTGGCCCCACAGTGCTTGTTGTGAGCTGGACGTTTGCCCTTGAAAGAGCTTGGAGATCCAGCATAGGGATTTTAGTTTTTGCAGGTTTGCTTGGATCCAAGGCCTTGTCTTTACCGTGGAATAGAACACAGAAAACATTCCACCCTGCCTGGAAGTGTAAAGATAGCACTGCCCATGAGCTGACTGGCAGGGCTGCCCTTGCTGCTGGCCAAGGGAAGAGCTGGCCTGACTCTGGGTGAGTGCCTTGTTTCTGTCCTCAGTGAATCAGGTGAGTGTTTTACAGACTAAAGTCATGGGAAAGGCATACAACACACAGCTGCACAGCACTTCTTCAGTTTTCACTTGGAAATCTTCTGAATTAGGAGCAAATCACCCGGATCACTTTAGCAAATTGGGCTACTCTGCTCTGTTTACACTGCAATTTGCTTTGTAGTGAGATTAATTTGATCAGTTTCATTAGGAGCATGAAAATTTCAGTGGGTAAAACTCCAGTGCCCTTATTTCTCACAGGGCAATCTGTCCATTCAACAACAGTCTAAGCCAAAGGAAGCCCAGATGCACTTGCTGGCTCTGTTTGGCATCTCAGAGTTCAGTGAGGTGACAGAGCTGGGCCAGTGGACTCCAAAAGGAGCACTTTCCTCCCTACTCCAGGTTTTTAAGGATGTTTTCCATAGAGCACAAGAACTCTCAATCCCCAGGCACAAGAAATCAGGCAGGGAAGGGAAGAGACTGACATGGCTGAGTAAGAAACTGCTGGTCAAACTAAGGGGAAAGAAGAGATGCACGAACAGTGGAAGCAGGCACAGGTGGCCTGGGAAGAGTGTGGGGACACTCCCTGGCTGGGCAGGAATGGGGTGCAGAAGGCCAAGGCATGGATGCAAACACAGACAAAATATGAGCAGAGGATCAGATTTCAGTTTATGGCTTAGCCATTTAGTGGAGCTGGCCAGCATTTAGAGGCAACAGAGAAGTCCATGTGTGTGTTTGTGATACCGCAGAGAGAGCGTGTTAAATGCTATGGTATGGCAATTCATCTCTTTTTTTAAATCTAATTTATGGACAGATTGTACAGAAATATGCCTTAAAATTGTTGTCATCTATTAATAGGCAGGCAATACTGATTTTGTCTCTATTCCAAAACTGGATTAAAACATAAGCTACAGGAATGTTAATCATTCAGACTTTCTCTAAATATAAGTTGTGACTGATCTTTACTGGCATGCGGAATATTATAATTAACATACCATGATAAAAATGGTACATTTTCCACCGTGGGAAATTGTTCTCTATTAATAAGCCAACCAAGTGAATATCTACTACATATTACCACCAGCATAATTCAAAATAATACACTTGTATATGCTTGGATTGCACTGGTGCTGCTGTCTGGCACACTCCCAGTAGGATTGTTGCTGTGTATCAGGAGGGAAGAAGTGTCCAAACCCACCAATGCTTCTGCATGCAGCTTGCTATGCTGGGTCATATTTGTACACCACAATTGATTTTCCTCCTACCAGTGGAGAAAAGACAGGTCCATGTTTTATTCTGAGTACAGGTCTTTATCCACGAGATGGCACTCTGCTTGCCACTGCAGTGCTAGGCAGGACTGAACGACTACAGGGGAAAATGAACCCAGCTGTGGAATACAGAAAAAATATTTATCTTCATCCTTAATTTATTCAAATAAAATTTAATTTCTCACCATTTTCATAGCTATGTATTTCATCTAGGTAAGACTCACCTTATAAGGAACTAAAAGGGACATTTTTCTTCAGTGTCACTGCAGATACATTTACATATCCACATTTTGCCCAAAGCTGTGCATTCACATTCGTTGTTGATTGGGCACAATTTCTACATAAAACCACAAATATTGCAGGCTGACTCAGAAGTTGCTGAAATTTCACAAAACTTTCAGCAGAGCTGGCAACTTGCACAGTTTAATAACAGTCAAAGGTAGCTGGATGTCACATTAGTCTGGGCCGAAAGAAAAATATTTGGGGAATTTTTTTTTTATATAAAGTTAGATATTACAGAAGTCGCTACAAAACCCAGCAAAGGAAATGTCATAAAATGACTCAAAGACACTGGTGACATTATGTGCCCACTGAATCAGATGCACACAAGACAAACTTAGAACCCTTGCTACAGCAGTTTTCTCTAAAGCAGTAACACAGAATGTGATGGACCATGCTAATCAATAATTGTAAGTCTAATTTATGCAGCAAGGAGCAAAAGGACCCTTTAAAAAAGTATCTAATCCTGACTGCTTTGTAATATAATAGGTAAATACACGTGTGTGTTTGTATAAAAAAAAGTATTTTCTGCTACATTTTGGGACAGTTGGCACAAAAGATCAGCCACTATAGACCTAGACCTGTTATAAAAAAACTCAAAAAACTGTGATCCCTGGGCAAGGGGTGTTGTTCTTGCCGGGTTCCAGGGGCACACAGTGATTCCCGTGCAGGAGCACCCAGCAGAGGGTTGGGCAGTAGGCAGGGCTTGGTCTGTCAGGAATGACAATTGTTGCCAGGGTAAAATGCCCATTGTGATTTCCTGGAGGAAGGTGCCCCAGCAGAGTTGCTCATGGCACAGCCTGTGCCTGGAGGGTGGGGAGGGACCCCCAGACCCCACAGTTTGCCCAGGCTGAGCAGCTCAGCAGCACAGACCTGGCTGGGCAGGGGGCAGGTGATGAGGACCTGGTGGCTGCTGCCACAGGATGGTGCTGAGGTGCTGGGTGGGATTCTGAGATGTTCTGGGGCAGGAGGGATGGGGCTGATGGAGGGAGACACCGAAAACAGCCAATCCCTGCACACTGTGACATTTCCACTGCTGGCAGAGCAGCTGTCAGGGCGTCTCTCCAGGCTTTGGCACAGACAAGATGTCACAGCAAAGGGCTCCCTGCCCCCTGTGTGGATGCCCTGGTGCCATCTGTGCCACAGCTCAGCCTTTACAGAGCTCAGCACTGCAGTGATGGGCACAGCTCTACCTGTACCTGCACTCAAAGCAGAGAACAGGTTTCTCAGGGGGAAGAAAAATGTCAGGAACTGTGAGGTGTTGCTGTTCAGGTCACAGATAGGAAACATCTAAGGTGCTGCTGCTGCTGAGCAGGAGCTGGGAGCAGGTACAGGCTGTGCAAAACATGGATGCACCCTAAATATCACAGTTCAAAAAGGGGCTTCTTTCTCTGAGGAGAGCCATGGTAGAGCTAAAGAATATCTGCAGTGTGATACAGAGGAGACAACCATTCACTGCAATGCTAAATATCCATGGCTTACCCACACTTCTCAAACTTATTTAAGCCTTTGATGTGGGTGTTTGTGTTTGTTTGTGGGGGTATTTTTGTGTCTGTGTGTATGGAGGTCACCCACACAATGCTTAAAAGCAAAGAGGAAGCAGGGAGACGATAGGAGCAGGTGTGAAGATAATAAAGACAGAAATATTCTTATTTTCCAGGAACCAATCTATAGATCTCTTATCAATTGCTTGTATATCTATTTAACTGACAGTTGATACACATGAACCTCTTCTGGAGATGGAAAGAAGATATTTACAGGTGAGGAAGGGGATGTGAGGGTAAGCAGAGAAGTTGTGGAGGGGAAGTTTCAGGTGTGGGACACTGAAACAAGGGCTGCCCTCAAAGCATTGTGAAGACACATGAGACAGGAACATAAGTGTGAGGATCTTGGGGCTAGAGGTTCTCCTTTTTTGTTTTTCTCTTGGTCAGCTATTGGCAGGTGATGGAATTTGGGCAAACCCTTGCCAAATAGCAGCCAAACTGGTTCAATAGATGTGGAGCAGGAGGGTTTCTCACACCAAGATTAAACAGTGAGAGCTGGGGGTAAAGTCACCACTGTGTGATGTGAGTTACAGCTGAGCCTAAAGCCAAGACACACTCTGGGGAAGAAGAACCAGTGTTTTTTCTCCCCACAGTGGCAGGGAGGTCCCAGCAGCTCTCTCAGGTCCCTCTGTGGCAGGAGCAGCTGTACCCACACAAGGCTGCCCCAGTCAGTGGGAACAGCAGCAGAAATATAAACTAGCAGAAATATAAACTAGGAGAAATATAAACTAGGAGAAATATAAACTAGGTTATGCAGCTCGCATGTGTTTAGTATAAACTGACTTTCAGAATTATGCTGATGTGATTCCTTTTTCACAATTGCTGTAAAAGAGGTCATCCACACATTTAACACCTTCAGTTGTACCCTAAACTTGCTCTGCATTGCTCCCTGATATTCTGAGGAAAAGTCCTGACTTGGTTAAGTCCATTAAGTTACAGCTATTCTCATCCACAGACTGAGGCTTGTGCTCTGAAAGATTTTCAGCATCCATTTCCAGTTCAATGGTTTTTTTGAGTCAAAAGTCAAATTTTCTTTCAAATAACTGTTCTGATGTATGGTTTAAACAAATCCTACTAACCAAGCACTGCTCCCTAATGGCTGAGATTAGGCACAAAGAGCAGTTTTTTCTATGGAGGTTCCAAGTCCTCAAGACTTTGTAGTTTGCTTCCTCCCACTCTGTTCCAACTTTGACTTCTGGAGTCCAATGTCACCCTGAGCTCTGGTTTAGATTGTGGCAATGGGTATTTTTTGTTTAATTTTAGCCTGCTACATTTGTGTCTTCTAAAAGAAATGAAATACAAAAGTGGTTGGAAGAAAGAGTATGAGAACCTGACTTCAGCTGGAAGCTAGAAATCACTCAACATTCTTGGATTGTTTTCCAACTTTTTTCTTCCATGCTAGTCTGCATAGGAACCAATAAAGTATCCTATAAGAGCCCCTGTAATCCCAAACCTACCCTCTCTTTCACAATAATAATAAAAAAGAAAAACTATTGCTTTTTATATCCAGTAGCTTATATTCTATTCCTTCCCTGAAGGTACCACAGAAGTTTGCACTGGAGTAGAATATTTTGCATCTTTGATTTTCTCTATATTTTTTCTCTGCTGCTTACAGACAATTAGTAAGACAAAATTCCTCCAAGCAGGTTGGACTCAAATGTTCTGTGCCTTGGACTGTGACTTCACTCTGTGCTGAAAATGTTGTATATTCTCGACTTGTGGCTTCAGAACACTCCTTGTTTTCTTCTTGCTTTACAGAACTCCTGCTGCAGTTCTGCTGGACTAGCTGTCAGAGGCATATACTTTGTTTGATATTTTAATTCTAATGAGGGTCTCAAAATTAGAACAAGCCCTTTATAGTGACAGTGAGTGATGACTCACCATATAAAAGAGTCTCCTAGACAGATAATTATTTGGGCATGTATTTCAGCAGATCATCCGTTAGGTGTCTCAGAGGAAGAGATTATTTTTTTATCAACAGGGGAGACAAGACAGCAAGTTAAATTACCTTGTAGGCAATACTGACTCAGGAGGGGTAATGGGAAGTTATTTGAGAGCTACACACATGTTCTGGCTAAATCTGGCCCTTCTTATTTAGTATGTGGCATTTGAAGCTTGCTAATTGTCAAGATTTCCTTGAGCATTTTTCTGTCTGACACGATCCACAAGACCTGACTTGAGTAATTGTTGCTTAAGGGATGGATGGTGTCAGCAGTGATTGTGATCTGACATTGTCACTCCAAACCCCACCTTTGCAAGAATTAGGGAATTTGCAGTCTCAAAGGGGATACAGAGGATGACCTGGCCTAGGCTGCCATCAGTCCTGGTTACAAACTCTGTTAACAAAGCAGCCTAAATAGATCTAGGTTGTATTTTTATTTCTTTTTATTCATCCTGAAAGAAAACATCACAGGCTGGAGGAAACTGATGATGCTTTTGAGGTCCTTGAAGAGACAGGCTTCAAGCTGTGGTATTAAAATTGTAGCCTGAGTGACTTGACCATCAGAGTGACCTTATTCCATTTAGATGAGCTCTTTGTAACACTACCCAGGGCTTGGCTTTTCACAGGGAGTCAAACTTTACCTGCTGTAGGAGCTCTGGGCCCACCCCCTGCAGCAGCACTCAGGGGTGTTTACCTGGGGAACTCTGGAGGCTGCTGAGGAGAATTTATGATACCTTGAGCTGGGAAGGTATAGTCCACAATGTGAGGAGGTATTAATGCATACAGCATGAGGATTTCTCATCCAAGGCAAGCGTTATGTGTTTTTCAAATCCCTGATGAAAATTTCCTCTTTCCCCAGGATGCTTAGGAAGTATTATCCTCTTAAATCTTGTGTCCATATTATCTTACCTTTGTGTCTTTTCCTGGTATTAATCTTGCTAAAGAAGTCTTGTAGGTCAGGTATCATATCTCAACGTCAGTTATAATTAAAATATTTATAATTGCTGCTGCATCGAGGTGCTGCATCAATTATTTCCCCTTGCCCCTGAAGTTGTGCTCTGCCAGCTCCTCCACAGAGCATTTTCCTAGAGACCAGTGCTGTAAAATGAACCATTGAGAACAAGCATGGGCTGCAACAGGAGAGAAGGAAAAATGGCAGTTTAATGTGAAAAGAATGCACAACTTTGTTCCTCTTCAGCTGTCCTGAGCAAATGCTGCTGTTCTGGCAGGAAGTTAGTGGGTGGTGTTCAGGTGATGTGTGTAGCATCCAGGATGGCTTTAGAGCTGAAACATCATCTGTTCCCTAATCACCTCATTCCTGGAGCTTCTTAGAATTACTACCTTGTTGTAATTTTTACGTTAAAAAATTCATAAACACTCTTCATAGGGAACTAAACCCATTAGATATGGCTCTTCATATTTGGAAAAATTACTGTACTCTTTTTAAAAAAGGAAAATAATGGAGAACTTCATACAAATGTGAAAATTAATGACATTCCCTTATGCAGTCTTTGATACAGACTCTCTCTGTCTGGGTTAATTTGACTTAATTTTGAATGCTTGTTTGATCCCATATTTTAAATTTCTTTATCTAGTATTCACATATTTTCCCAACTATTTTTTTTTTAAGCAAGAAGTCTTGCTTAGGCTAAAATAGCTTCATGAAACAGCTCACATTTGAAAACAAAAACACATTTCTTTTCAAAGACAATGCCAATAATTGGAGCAATTATGTAACAGGCAATACTGGTATGTGCAGACAGCTATCACAGATAAAACCCAGGAGCTTCACTGCAGAAAATTCACTTTGCACTGTGAGATAAAAGACAACCATACTGATGTATTAGGACTGGCTGAGAAAAAGGAGGAAAAACACATGTAGCAATGCAGTCCCTAAATACAGCAGTTAGGTTGGTGCAGATGCCAGCTGTGATGTTGTTTGGTGTACCCAGAAATGCAGTGTGTATGATGGATCCAACCTACAATTAAACAGGTGAAACCTGGTTTTAAAATCTCAGGCTGCTGGTTCTTTTAGAGACCTGAGGCAGCTCTCTGAGACAGACTGGGCAGGTCCTACACCATTGCCTGGACACGTTGGCATGGTGGGCACTGTTGGATCACTGGGGCGTTGCTGAAAGCTCTGGGAATAGCAAACACAGCAATTGCCACTGAGCAAATAAGGGTTTTCCTGTCTGGCAACCCTTTTTAAGCCATAATGTCCTATTTATGGTTCTGTTACAAGAATTGAGTTACCTAGCTATGCACATTCTTGATTAAAAAAAAAAACAAGCTAAACTAATACACACACACAAAAAAGTGCATTCTCATGGAACCAGCTTTTTCATGTACTTTTAAAAACCAATACGTTATTGCTTTTCTGTTTTTATTTGTATTGTAAAATATCAATACATATTTCTATTTCCCCCTCGGCTGTGGCTATATTCTGGGTCTAGATTTAATTTCTGTGGAAAGTAATTTCCATTTTCTTTTATGTATGTAGTTTTAGTTTGGTGCTTATACTCGATGTATACAGCCATGAATCTTCAGCTGCTATGGCTAAATCCAGCAAAGCACATTATCATTTGTCCATCTTCATGTTGGAGAAAGAAATGTAAACAGCTTTTTCCTCTAGGATTTAAACAATGAAAAAAGTTGCACAGAATTGCTATTAAAGCATAAATCCAGAGTGAGAGTAGCAGCAATAACTACCACTTTCCTAATGTAATGATTTTCATATCCCCTTCAAAAGTGCTTGAAAACCCACAGGATTTGTCTGAATATAGATGGATTGACTATTATATGAGTTTAGTGCTTGATCCAGGCTGATTCTTTGTCAGTCATGATTCAAAAAAAATGGGATAATGGTCTGCTTGCCTAAAATCAGATGCTTCATTTGGATGTTCAAATCTCTTAAGAAGAGCCCTTGAAAGGAGTTGTCAGTGTTAATAGCAAAATGAGATTATAAAGAGTAAAAATACCACATCACACAAAACCAAACTATTTTTAGCAAGAGCAAAAACCTAAATAAAGAAAGGCTGTTCTATGTTTCCAGATTTGGAAATTTTTATCAAAACACAGAAACTGAGAATTTTTGTGGGTGACTTAAAAATGTCATTAGAATAGGATAGGACAAATTATTTCAGTTGGAAGGAGCTTGGCAAATACCATTAAGCCAAGTCCAACTGCCTGAACATTTGGGGTTGACCCAAAAGATAAAGCATGTTGTTAATGGCATTGTCCAAATGCCTCTTAAACACTGACAGCCTTGGGGCATCAACACCTCTCTAGGAAGCTGAACCAATGTTCAACCACCCTCTCATATATTGTGAAGGATGCAGAAATCCTTCACAATGTCCAGTCTGAACCTCCCCTGGCACAGGTTTGAACCATTCCCATCCTAGCACTGGATACCAGGGAGAAGAGATTTAATTTAACCAAAGAAAGATCACATGAAATAATTATGACTTGGCATTTGAATTTAGTCTAAAAGATCATTCTAACTTAGCAATCAGGTTCTTCCAACTCATTTCTATACCTTTAATGTGTCTTGTATTTATGATATAGGTTACTATAAAAGAAATGTAGAACTATTGCAAAATTAGAAACAGCAGTTAAAAATAATTCAGTGCTGTACCTGACAAACCACAAGACTTGTTTGCATCACTGTAGTTCAGCTGTTCTGTAATATTCCAGACAACATTTGCATCTTAATGCTTAACTGGGTGACCATGAAGCCAAAGTTGAACAATTCATTTCTTGTATTTCTTTTCATTTAACTTCATTGACACTTCACTTATCCTTGCAAAACATACTCTGAAACCATGCCAGAAACGGGAGAGGAAAATGCCAATGTAATCAGCCACCAGAAAGGCATTTGGACACAGTGTGAAAATGTCCTTGAGACTAAATAGAAGCACATCAATAAGTGTGCAGATGACAAGAGATACAGGACTTGGTGAACACTGTATTATTTCCCTGCAGTAAGCAAAAACTTTTTTTGAGATGTATAGTGAGGAAAAAAAAAGATTTAAAAAAATAAGGAAAAAAAAAAGCAAAAAGGATCATCAAGAAAGAAATACTATACATTTCAAGAAATGTTGACCATTATTTGTGGTCTTTATTGTGCTACCAGGTATTGTGAAGACATCCCTGCTGGAATACTCACAAATGATCAAAATGTTGTGGGAGGAGTATGTTCTCTGCTAGGATTGAAAAATTTTTCACAGAAATTCAATATGAAAATGAAGGAGGTTTAAATCTCACAATGATCCTCAAGCATGTGAAGCAATGGGCTGAGGAATTCATCTCTCTGCCCTAACCCACCACAACCCCACTTCTGCTGCCTGGGAACTCAATGGGAATTTCAGAGGGAGTCCAGGGAGAGCAAGGCTGGGAGTCCTCCCAAATACAAGGAATAAAATTCTCAATTCGATGAACAGTTTGTTTTTTTAAGGAAATTTCTCACATGCAGTTCTCATGTGTTCACCCAACCTTGGGCTTGACGTCACAGATGAGAATTGTTTTGCAACAAACTGATGATAATTTTAATTGAATAAAATCTGTAACATCTTAAATGAGAAAAAAGGTCTTCAGTAATCCCATAAAAGAAACAAAATTTCCTCTGTAATTTGTTTTGCTGAAAGCCTAGTGCATTAACACCTGTTAAAAGCAAACGTACTAACAGGAGTTCTAAAAATAAAAAATAAAAATAAAACCCACATTAAATTGCCACAACTATTGCCTGTTTTATCAATGTTCTTTGTACACAGTGATGCAGTTCTGCATAATGCAAATTTTAAGAGAGACAATCTTTCCAAAAGGCTGTATCATGTAATGCAGTGTACATTCTCCATAATTTTCCCCTATGTGCTCTTATATACACATCTGGTAAAACTTCCTTAATAAAATTAAAAATCTTTGCTATCTGGGAAGCCTTAACAAGTGATTTCAAAGTAGCTGGGGGATAATTGGGTGCTAACAACAGCTGAGCTGTATGAAGAACTAATTATGTTAAACAGATCTCTTGCTTCTTGACACTGTAACTGATATGCAGCATAGAGGATAAGAAGGAAACAGTGATAAAAACTGCCCTTTTTTCATTAGTGATATCTTAAAACAAATAGTAGGAAATGTATTTGGATGAAATTACCATTCTGTAAGTGTACAAGGAAAAGAAAATAACTGTAGAATCATGGAATTGTTTAGACTGGAATAAGCCTTGAAGGTTATCAAATCTAACCATTAACCCAGCACTGCCCAGTCCATCACTAAGACATGTCCCTAAGCACCATGTCTACACATATTTATTCAAAAATCTATATTTAAAAATCTGCTATCAATCACAACTCACTTGGTTTGCAGGCTGTCAATTTTTAAAATGGTGCTTTGTGTTAAGATTTGAGTGGCATATGTTATAAAAAGAACCCCTTACATCAATTTTACTGTGTTTATTTTCTGCCCAGAATTACTCTTACATAAGTGAGACTTGTTTCTTACGTCAGCTGTCTAAAGCAATGGAAATAAAACAGCTCTCATAATGATTGGCTTTCTCCTGGCATCCTAAGGAAATCACATTTTGTGATGTGATAATGGACCAGACAGAAGTCACTGTCATCTCAAACAGCAGATTCTTGTTTTCTTCCACTTGGAATGAACCACAAATTTGGCAGCCTTGCTCAAGTGGGGAGGTCAAGAAAGGGTGCCCGAAAAGTGATGGGTTTTGGTCTGCACAGGGCAGGAATTCAACAGAAATATGCAGCTATTTACTGCTGTGCATTGGTGAAAGATGTAGTGTTTTTTGCAACATGTGAATGGGCAAAATAAAATATAATTTTTTGTAACAGGATCTCTCCCTGTGTTTGAAAGAGGATATACTGTTCTCCAACAGCAATGGCATTGACAAGGCTGAATTTATAATCTCTGTGTCTGTGATTTTCAGAATTATTGACAGAACTTTAATTTCACAATAGTTTTCCATAGTATGATGCTACAGTTTTTATAAAGACAGAAGCAATGAATGAAAATGACATGGCTGGCACTTTCTCCAAAGTTAATTTAATGCAGCTACTCATTACAAAAGCCTTTTTAGCAACTGAGTGAGATTCATTTTGTAGAAAGTTATGGCATTTGCTAGATCTTGAAGAATAATATCAACAAGCATGGGCAAAAACACTGAGTAAAATCCACTGTGTTTTGATCTGAAATGAATAAATATTTCCAGTCCAATATTTAGATTTCCTTTGTATTCTGAACTTTGAGTCTCAGCCTCAAAGTAAACACAGGGGATGTAAAACTTTTTCAAATGAAACTAAGAAAGATTTCATCCACTTTTGGACGAATTGCCAAAATGTGGACAGTTGCCTGGTTTTTTTCTCATTCAAGCTCTTGGGGGAACTGTGTGCTCTGAAATGACAAGGTATAGCAACTTTCCGCCTATCTATTGTAAAACAAAATTCTTCTTTGATACAGATTATTTTCAGATAATAGAATATTAGTTAGTGTGAACTCTTTGCATATAATTCATGCATTTATTTTTCCCAACAATTTTATGCTGCCTTATTGAGATTTTTTTGGTTTTATGCAGATACATTCAGTACTGCAGTTATTTGTATTTTAAGCAGTATATATATATTAGGCAGTAGAAAAATTAATAATTTACAGCTTAATGCAGACTGAGTAAACTTTCTATCATGTGGCTGAATCTTGTTTGCTCTACCTTCAGCTATCAAGCTTCTTACTCTATTCCACTGTGTCTTAATTAGTGGTTTACAGCCACCAAGTGACTAATCACAGATTGATAGAATAAGGGTTGAAACAGTCAAATCAAATGCAGGGTATGTTAAAATGTGAGATATAAGCTCAGCAGGGCCATTGAGAACCTGGCTGCTCTGATAATAGGCATGGCTGTCTTTCCCAGAAACTTACACCAAACACATTTGATAATATTGAGCATTCTCACAGCAGTACAGAACAGGCCACATAATATTTTTCAGTGTATGCAGAAGTTAAGGGGGAAACCTGGATTGTTGGTTTGGATCTGTAGTTACCAAGTAACTTGTCTTGCTCAGTCTTCCCCAGACAAGATTATCATGGGAAAAACTAACTATGAACAAATTCAAACTTATGGAGGGTTTGTATAGAAAGGCTGCTGACTGTCACTTTCATTAACAACACAAAATATTTCAGAGATGGGCAGCATTCACATTTGTTGGAAGTTCCAGTGTTCACCTGGGGTTGTCCAAATAACCTGGGATTCTGCAAACAAAATTTTTTGAGTTTGGAGAACATCTTTGGAATTTTCTCAGACAGTTTTCCTATGACTTTCCTCCAGTTTCATGCTCAAGACCAAGCCACACTTTTCATGTGGAGAATTAGACTTGTTTTTAAAGACAGTGGAAACCTGAGAACATTTTAAGATCTTTTTCCTAATAAAGTAAAATTTATGCAGGGTGGATGCCAATTTTGCATATTATTCTGTGCCTGCAACACAACCTTTACATCCCTCATCCACCCTCATCTAGATCTGACAGATACAGAGGTCTCCTGGCTTAAACCCCTGCATGGAAATTGCAGCTCACAGCAGCAGTAGGACCCAAACCACCCTGCAGTCAGGATAAGTTGTTTTTTTAGCTTGCTCTTCCCTCCCCAGGCAGCCTGGAGTTAGCAGGGAGCCTCTCAGCACCAGCCTGGCCTGTGATCAGCAGGATCCCTGCATAGGGAGAGGTGGGCAGGGAGCTGTGGGTTACAGAATATGTTTGTCAAGGGGAAAAAACTTGAAAAGAATATGGTTACAGGAAGCCTGGAAGAAAGCTGCTTTATTATGATAAGAGAAAGTAGTAAGTGAATCAGTAAGAAATCAGATTTTATTAGTTCACTAAGAAGCTTGCCTGTTTCTACAAGCTGATTTGCTCTGTGAAGCAAACTGTGAGCTGCCAGAGCAGTGACAGTGTGAGCAGCACAGGGACAGGCGTGTCCTGCACTGCTGGACATTTTCACACCACTGCATAGCTCCAGCACATGTATCAGTGCAAATGCACAGATCAGTCAGAGCTCATCTCTCACAGATCCCAGATTTGCTCTGTCACTGGCCTTTTTAATCCCTTCTCTGAGTGCATGGCCAATGGCTTCACACACTTTGCAGACCACAGTCAAGACATTTCTCCTTTGCCTGCAGATTGTGATGCCAAAGGCCATGAGAGATCTTCAGTCTGTCTGTCTGTCTGTCTCTCTCACTCTGTCCAGCTTCTTGGAATGAAACTGGCAGTTCAGCAGTTTTTGGGGCCTCTGTGACCTCTGAAACTAGGAAGATTTTTCCTCAAATAAATGGATTTAGAGCTTTTAGTTGCTACACCTCTTAGATATCCAAATTACCTATGGGAAACTAAGGTATTTTGACAGCTGATCTGCTACACTATGGATTCAGCCCGTGCTGAACTGCTGGTATGCCTAAACCTTTCAGGATTGTGCTGAGGAATTTGCTTGCATTGATAATGTAATCATTAGCCTGTGGGGATTTCTGGATTTCTTGTTTTTTTTCTTGAGAATCATCCATAGTGAAAAGTGCTTGATATTATTATACAAACATAAAATAAGACCTCAAATTTGCATTTCATTCCTGTGATCTCTTATCTTTAGAGAAGGATTAAAAGCTAAGCCTCTTTACCAAAATCAGCGAACATATTAATTATACACCATATAAATAATTTAATTGCACACAGAGAATAGACTTTCTGAAAGTTTCATACATACTTCTCTTCATGTGATGGAAATTATTGTAAAACTAGAGCAATTTTTCTCTTAATACTTTTCATGGTTGAAATCTATCCTTCTTAACTGTAATTTATAATCTGGTAATAGACAACAAAAATTGCTAATGCTCACAATGCATAGTAATGGCAAAGTCTGTTAAAGGTAGAGAATAGCAGAGAGGTTTTGATCTTTATGTGCCTCTTGTTGTCAGATAAGGTCAGCCCATCAGCTATTTAACTCTGACTCCACTAAAAGGAATGTGGCTTTATCCACCTGCCAGCACTGGGGCTTGCTCACAGCATTGCCTGGGTCACCATAAAAAACTTCACAAGAAAAATTTGCCCCCTTCAAGTCTTGCACCCCTTAAAAGCAGCACCAGCATATCCCCAAATATCTGGAGAAATGTGTTAAAGATGTCAGAGCTGGGGGAGGAGAAGGAGATGCACGTACAAATCTCAAGATGGATAAACTCTGTCAGACTATTGCATAAGAATCTATCTTGAGATTTGTGTGTTCCTGTTTTCTGTATTTTTGTTCTTTTATTTTTGCAGACTCAAATCACTGTAATTTAAAGAAAAAGTTGCTCCAAGGGGTATCTTGGTTTAAGGAGTGGAAGGAAGAACCCTGCATGTTGATTAGACCACAACTGGAAATTCCATTATACATTCATTAACTGATACACATTGCCTACTTAGCCTCAAAGGAGTCTCATTACTCACTTAGGGTCACCTCTCTAGTAGAACATCTTCTTATTTACCTGTCTCAGCAGAGATTTATAAGCCTGACTGTAACATTTGTCCTTGAGGTTTCCTTTCCCCCTGTCTGTGCTAGATGACTTTTCCCTGGCGTGCAAGTCTCCCATAGTCATTGTCACTGGAAGGAGTGGAAGAAAAGAGACAGCTGAGAGTTAAAGATGCTGGGACAGATTCTTCTCCAGATTGTGCCAGTTTTACAGAAACACACTGCTGCTGACCTCAGTGCAGTTCATTGCAGCTATTGACTTTAGTGCTACTGACTGCAGCAGGCCCAGTTTAGAGTGTGGGGAGGTTAAAGTGAGGGCAGATATATTATTCTGTGAGAGAGCAGAGCCCAGCTGTTAACTCATCTGTGAAGTGGATACTATAGATATTTACACAGGGGCTTTGGCTGCCATGGGCAAATTCCCTTCATGTTTCCAAACAGAGACTGTTAGGTTCTTCCTCAGCCCCAAAGTTATAATTTCCACTCTGACACTTGCCCACAATTACTAAACTAGGTAGGCAAGAGACATGTAGAAATGAAAATAAACAATTTTTTTGAGTACTCAGTGAAAACTTTGAGAACTTAGAATCCTATACCTCAGTGCTTTTATGCTCATGCTGGGTTTGTGGTTGGACAAGCACCACAGACACCAAAGGGCAAATTGTCCTGGGGAGTTCCCTTTGACAATAAAGGGCAACATGCACTCAAATAGAGAAGCACATTGATGGGTATTCATATAAGTAAATTAGTACAAAGATGACTGTTTTCCTTTTCTCTTGAGAGGTCTCCTGCTCTTTGCAGATGCAGATATTAAATTTTCTTCTGTGTATGTCTCATAAGTTCATAAGGAAGGGCCACGAAAAATCAAAGAACAAGATGGAAGCTGTCCATGAGCCAGTCCCAAAGCTGTGTGTCATCTCAAGTGAGATAGAGGGTCATAGTTCTACCCACCTGAAAGATAATTTTTAATTTTTAGCACAAAGAGAAGTTACACTTCTGGCCGTATTAAATCTCAGCTCTGCATATTTGAATTAAATAAAGACATTTGGCAGTTCCAATCAAAACACTTATTTCCTGGCCCTGAATAAAGTGCAATGGCTGCATAGTACTGAACAGCTGTTGAGTTTTATAAAAAATGGATGATAGCTGTCTATATAAACACATCTTCTCTTTCATTGGTTACTGAAATTGGGATGTAAATTTAAGATTTGTTATCAACAAATAGCAATTTCCCAATTTTTATTATCCCATTCATTCCTATGTCCTTGTCAAAAATGTGAAAATGATCCATCCTTTCGTCAAAGACCAGAAAAAATTATAATAAAAAAAGAGCTGCCACTAGGAGCAGAGCTCCTAAAAATCACAGGAAAACGAGATCCTCAAAATATAACAATGATAATAAATTTTTCCTTTTACAAGGCGTTTGTAAAGGATGTATTCTCATTGTAATTTTTACAAGTGTAACTCTCAGTCTCTTCAAGGTCCTCTAGTGATCATAAAATTATTTTCCTTCATGTCATTTTGAATGATTTCCTATCTAGTTTATTGTTAATGCCTGCACAGAAGTGTGAAGTATGGGCTTATGATTTCTCTCTATAAAAATGTAATGGATCTTCTCCTAGTAACAATTCTCTCCAGTTAATGGCTTAGAGTGGCTGCTGCATTCCTGTAAGACCATATCCATAAAGCTTAAGCACACCTGATTTTGTATTCTGGTGCTTTGCATAGTACACAAAAGAATAAATACAAATCTGCTTATCATGCAATATACACAGGATCTAATCCAAATCAATAGACATCAGACAGAGGGAGATAAAGTTTTGATCATATTCTTTCAGACCTTTCAGTTTCCTACTAGATGCCCATGAATTAAAAAAGCTATTTTCTTCTTAGTAAGCCCAGTACCTTCCAGGTCAAACAAAAGTCTGTAATTCTGAACAGCTATGTGTATAGTGATTTTCCCCCCTCATTTTTTGTAAGAATGATATTGTTCTATTTTTTGTATTGCTGTGATTTTTAAAAGTGATACTGCTTTGAAAATTAGGTTGCCCATTTACTGGTGAGTTGTTTCAGTAATATTAGTGTCATTTTCATGAACAGCACTTTATCAGTCAATAAAAAGACCTCTATGGATTTTTTTTATCTGTTTTCTTTCCAGATATCTTGTGCAACAGAGCAAAGAAAGATAAAAATGGTTACACTGGGTAAGACCTGTTATCCATCTGATACCAGTGTTCTGCCTGTGAGATAATTTTACAATGGCTTCAATGTAAACATTTTTTGGTTCATGCTTCCTAAACTGCTAAGATAGGACTGTCTGAGAGCTCCTACCACAATAAACTTCAGAATTTCTGGGAGACAACTGGACCTGAGCCACCAGGTATAAGACAGAGCAAGAATAGATCCTTCACTCTTCTCACATATGAAAAATCATTTCCATTCATGGCCTGCAGAACTTTTTTGCCCAAGTCAGCAAGAGCAGTATATGGGGAGGAAAATAATGCTGAGCATATCATAAAATATTATTGTGTAGTTATGTTTTTATAAGCACTTAAAAGGCAGTAAAGTGTTTGAGATCCATCTCATCTTTCTAGAAGAAGAAATATCAGAACAATATTTTTTTTTTCTCAGGCTACCTAATAATATTCAAGGTTTAAAATAGAATGATGAGTGATGTGGCTTTGCAGCACATATAAAGTCTTTGCAGCAGTGTGGATGGAAGGAATGTGATGGCATCTTCCTGCCAGTTTTCTGTGACCAATTTGGTCTCCTGGAGGCGGCACCGCAAGGGAAGATGAAAAGCAGACATGGGCCATGAAACAATCCCTTTCCATACCACCTGTGCCTGCCATGAAGAGCCCTCTGTTTGCAGCCATGCAAGGGTTAAAAGCAGCACAGAGAAGGTCAAAGGATGTCCAGAGTTGAGTGAAATACTTGGAGAACTTGAGGTATAGGTTTTGGAAGTTTCGGTGTAAGAAGAAGACAAAGCCAACAGCAATATACAAAACAACACTGCAAAAATATTGCCCAAATTTCTCCCTATTGTTTCTCCTAAATGAGTATCTTTTCCTCACCAAGAAGCCTCACTCTCAGTCTAATAACCATGAGTTCATATGAGCAGAGGGTGTTGATTTCTATGTTCTTGTAAAACAATGTGATGAATATAATGAGTGTTACTGAGTAACTGGAAGAAAATTCCTTTGATAGGAAGCTCTAAGCTGGGATTCAATCAAAAATTTTACTGTTGACTTCAGTGACCAAGTAATATTTACAGAACTGCTCCGTTGGAAAACTGATGACCTTAACATTTTGAGCATTCATCTCACTGCACTGCACTAGCTGATTATTTCTTTTTTAAGAGTGCATTTTTTTCCTCATTGTTTATTGGAGTGTCCCTACCATAGACAAGCAAAATCAATGAGCCTTTGGATTAGAATTGAAAAAATGGGAATGAGAGGTGTGATAAAAGGCCAAATTTTAACAATATGCCTGCAGCTATAGAAGTTAGTGGTTTTAGATTAGAGGCAATCCACATGTCACAGCTCTGTATTCACTTTCAATGCCAGGATAGAAATCATACATTTGGTCACCCATGACAAACCATACAGATAGTTCTATTCTTATTTCTGTCTTTTTTCTCCTCTGTAGAAGAGATAAGATGCCATCAAATGGACTAGGGCTGCAATTATTTTAGTAAGGGGGGTCCAATGTTGATCCCAATGCATTTTTAAAATCTGGTAAGTTCAGAGTTTTTATTATTGCTTTTGCTTCGTAAATCTCTTTCCTACTCGTGCTTTATTTTGGGGGTAGGATCCTGTTAGCTATGATTCAGTGAAATTTTCCAGAATACAATAACACTGAACTGTCTCGTTCAATAACTGCATCCAGTTTATTCTGGGATAATGAAAATGTCTTTTATGATTCATTACAACTTTCCTTTGTTCTTTATATGATATCAAACCATTAGATGGAAATTATCTGAAGCTATTGCCTTCTAGCAACTTGGAGATTGCTGAGAAGAGGCAAGAAATCTAATGTACATCCTGTATGGTGAGTGTCTGAAACTATTCCTATGTAGCTCTGCCTGCATGAGATTATTAAAATACAAAGTAATTAATGTTTATGACTTAAATTCAGCAACATGAAATCTCACTGATGAGAGTAGGCCTCATAAACAGAGAAGCAAAGGAGTGACTGCACTGAATTAGAGGAGCTGAACTTTTCCAGAAAGGTCTATTAAGTCATGTCAGTCAATTCACAGAGTCAGATGTCACTAAAATTTAGTGGTGATTTTCCACTTAAGTATTATTTAGTGGAACGTGTACTTCCTAAAAAGAATTCTTTTCTTATTTTCATAAGATGATAAAACATTACAAATATCAAATTAATTAAGAACTGATTAGTTCCCAACACTAGTGGGGTGAGACTTTGGAATAACTTGAATTAAAATATTTAAATTTCTCAAACTAAACCAAAAATTCTGGACCCGTGCCTCCTTATGGTACCATAATTTCTCATATATTTGTAATCTGGGTTAATGACTATTCTCTTGGGGGCCAGGCTTCTCCCTGCTCATGCAGAACATGTTTTGCTGTTTGCTGCTTCACAGGCATTGCATGTGCTGGTGATCTCTGCTGAGACTGGCATCCACTGGGATTGTATCCCTTCTTTAGGAACACCTGTGGTAATATATCAATGATTTTGAGGCACAATGCACCTTAATATGGTGTGCAGCAAAGCTAAAAACTTCCCTGACAATGGAGCAGCCACAAAGAATTTGCAGATAAATAGTCTTACCAAGGCTGCATGAGTCAAATTCCCTTTGGAGTGAGTATTGAATTCCTATTTGTTACCTTGAAAAGTGCATTATTTAAAGTATTTCAAAAGCTGTTAAACACAAATAAGATTTTTCTGCTGTACTTTGGGGTGTACTTTACGTTGCTTTTAAAAACCTGATTTTTTTAAGGAACTGTAACATTTCATGAAAAGGACCTCAGAAGAGAATTAGACTTTTCAATGAGTTGACTGCACAGGAAGCACTTCTGATTCTAGCAAGAATCAAAGAAAAGTGTACTGTGGAGACAGAGGTTTTGCTGAAACCAGTAGCAGAGTTCTTTTCTATTTTAGAGGAGTCAGGATTTCACCTTGTGTTTTTATTGCCTCTTCTCTAAGCACAGTCTGGAAAACTATGGTAAATAATTGTAACTGCCAGGAAGAGAAACTAAAGTGGGCACTAAACATGAGAGCACATATATTCTTCAAAATGGCCCTTGCACATAAAAATGTGTAGTAAAATCTCTTGGAAGTGCTCAACAGTGCAAATGAATGTGATTCATTTTTCATAAGCAGTGAGAACCAAGGAAGAAGAGAATTCAGGCATTAGGTTGAAACAAAGATAAAATATTTTATAAGAGAAGTCTCACAGTGATGCTGTTCAAACATTTCTTTGGAGCTTGGTCTTGCACTCTTTATGCAGAAGAAAATCTCAGTGATCTCAGCAGAATTTTGGCAGTGGAATGCAGGACTGAGATCTGGAGTGGTGAACCCAAACTAGTCAAAGCTTCATCCTTTAAGCTTAGTCAAAACTCCTCAGTGTTCATAAGTCAAATGTCAGCAATGAGACCAATAAATCTTCATTTTGCCTCATAGGCATCCAGATTTCCAAGTGTCTCACCAGGCATCCATGACAGCTTCTAAAATGAAGTATAAGACTTCCCATTTCCAGTTCTGTGATAATGAAGACTCCAAACTCCTGTTTCAGCCCTGGCTCCACTGAGAACACACACATCTTGTTCTTGGTACTGCTTTGATTTGGGCTAATTGGGCCAATCCCTTACATCATCTGGATCCAGCAGAGGGCTGAGGTAATAAATGCACAGATGCTTTTGTGAGTGTCATCTTGCGTGGTAATGATGATTTTTACATATGCCAAATATTAATAGTACCCAAGAAGACATTGCTAAAGGTGTCTCCCTCCCATCTAAGTCTGCCATACAAAGTCCAGGTCTTGCAGAAAGAAGATCCTGTGCCATCATTTTAGAGAAGGTCCATATCCATGACCAGGGAAGATGTTTTAAGATGTTCATGTGGTGGTGAGAAGATCCAAATTCTATATTGGTGGTAGGACAGAACAGTATCTTGAAATGATTCACAGTTTTGACAAACACTTGCATTTTTCCCTCTTAGTTTTGGCATATGCATATTAATAGGAGACACTGGATACCACAGCTTCTGCTGCTGGAGATAACAACTCCTCAAGGTATTCTGAAAGCACCAGTGACTTTATTTTGTGGTTTGGGGGTTTGGGGGCTTTTGTTTGTTTGTTTTGTTGCCTTTGTTTGTTTGTTTGTTTCAAATAAATTATGGAGGCATATGCAATCTGCTAAGGACAGGATGAGAAAGTATTCAGCAGAACAACATTTCTCCCTGTCCATTTGTTTTGTTGCCTTCAAACACAGCAACACAAATGCAGCCTGCTATGAAATGAGCCATGTAATGGCTGTGAATAGAACGTGTGTGTGAATGAGATGGCTGGTAATTGGTTGTAGAAATGAGTAAATCTAACCTGTTTCAGCCTTGTATGACTGATGTAACACAATGCTAAACCAGGCAGGTTAACACTTAATTGCCAGGTTACAAAGCTGAGAAATTAAAATGCCAGGGAGAGTTTCATTTGAGTTGTTTTGACAGCTATGCTCCTTTGTGACTAGAAAACAAGTCACAGAAAAACAACACACTTTGTGATGTATCAGATATAAGTCTGTGTTCTATCTTACACATGGATGTAAAAGTAAATTGTGTTGATAAGTGGTCTTAAATCAATTCTGCTGGCATATTCAACTTACATGCAGTGTTTGAAAAAATATGCTGAATTCTGATGAAATGCCTGGTGAATATTGATCCTTTGTGACCACAGAGAATCAGGGTGTCATTTTTCTAGTTATTGGGGGAGGGGTGGTGTTTAAAAAAAAAACAACACCTCTAAGCCACCATAAGGCTCATAAAATATATGTAATTGAACTTCTAGAAATAAAACATTTCCTTCCAAGATACATAGAAATCTGCATCCTCTATCCAGATTTTGGGTAATGGATGCAACCTTATATAACCTCACTGCTTCTCCTGAGAGTTTGATTGATCTGTGTGTTTTGTTATAGAATGATTTCTCTACTACATCTGAAAGATGTCAGAACTACATGAAATCAAAATGGGGAGACCTCTTTCAAAATCCTCTGCAGCTGTTCTGTAAATATCTCACCTCTCAGGTCCTTCCCCTGAAATCAGTATGGCTTTTCTGGGGGTAAGACACTACTCACCATAAGCAGATCTCCATGAGCATGAAGAGAGCAAAAAGAAGTAGTATTTTGAATTGAATATATATTAGATTTCATTTATAAGTGTCAGAATCAAGACTACTCTGAAATACTGTTAGAAAACCACAACCCAAAACACACAGAGGTTCTTTCTGGGGCTCTGTTCTCCATAAAAATGAATAAATGCAGATGGGAAAGTAGGAGGTATCATATCAGCCCTCTCCAAAACTGCACAGCCTGAGGTTATATTCTGTGCAGCCCTGCATTGCAAATGGAAATATAATGAATAGGATAAGGAGTTTTTTATCACAGGGTGACCATTTCAAATCAAGTCCAGCTTTGCAGACCACGACCCAAATGCACTGTGATCTAAAGGTATTTTATACTGGGTGTTCATTTATAAAACTTCTGCTTGCTGGCACTATATCCCTGCTATAGTGATGCAGCAGCACAGATTGAAGTGTGTGAAAAATTGCTGCCAGTGATCCCACTGGAAAAGTGTAAGGCATTACACCCACAGCTGATGGCCTGAAGGGCTGAGGCAACACAGATCATCAGACATTGTTCAAACAGAAAAACTCTCACAAATTTGAAAGAGAAAAATGGAGGGGAGAAAAAGTCTTTGAGATATTTAGATATTAAAAGTGAAACTTCTATGAATCTTTACAGAAAAAAAAAAGCCACTATAAGAAATTATGAGCCACAGGCTTTTTTCTGCAATGATCTTGCTTACAGTGTCTTTTATATTCATTGCATTCTGCTTCCCCATCAATGTACAGGAACAAGCAATGTATCATGTTTTACTGTGTCTTATTGTGCCAGCACTATGAAATGTAAGAAAACTGAATGAAAGGCATTATCAAATGTGTTTTTGTGTTACAATTTTGTGAGTTTGACAAAATATTGCAGTCTGCAAGACTTAAACAGCTACATGTAGCAAATGGAGTTTTAATTTAAAAAAGAGGCTGAAAAATCTGTGCCTAGATAATGACTGTGAGGGGGCACTTAATATCTTAAGTCTTGTTAAGGGACATGTTTCCTCACCTCAAGGATCCACTCTCCTACTGAGCCTGTTGTCTCTGAGGTTGCCTGCAAGGCAGAAGGTCAGCATCATTTCCTTGATGTGTTGTTCTTCCTTCCCCAAAAGAACATGCTGAAGGATTTAGCACCACAGGAATGAGCAGAATTTTTACACTGTGGGGCACTCAAGCACATCAAGCCCTTTAGGAAACCCTCTAATTGGGCTTCCTACCTGCAAGGCTCTAACTCCAGACCATAACTTGCAGGCAAAGTCATCAAAAATGGACTCCTTGCCACAGAGAATCGTGCTTATCAAGCTTCATGAGGCTTTAAATTATTATTTGGGAGCTAAATAAAAGAGATTGGAACTCATTTTAAAGATAAAGAAATTTGTATCAAGATCTGGATCAGGAAAGAAGAACATCCTGATTATTCATCCAAGAGGTTCAGGGCTTCTTTCAGTCAGATGCTCAAGCTATACAATGTTATATGTATGACATTGCTTATAACCCTTATAAATGTTTATTAATGTCCTCTGATTAATTTCTATCCATCCCCAGTCAATTGGACTTCACGGCTTTGGATTGGGTAGGTTTTCTATGAAACTATAAAGCAACATTTTTTATTAGAGAGAAGTGTATCATTAATTGGTTCTCTGAATCTCTTGGTTGGAGAAGAGATGATGGCAATTGTAAAGCTTTTTCCAGTGATGCTGCTAATTCTGTTTAACTAAAAAGAATAAAAATTTTGATGGCAATAAAAGAAAAATTACTGAATTAGCACTAAAAAAAGCACTTCTTTATTGGGGGAAAAAGCCTAAGAGATAAAGGCCTCGTGAAATAAAGAAATCATCAAATAATCACAGGTGGAATTGATCACCCAGTTGCACAGGTAGTTCTATAGGCAGTGTTATTGAAAGGAAAGCCACAGTACAGAAATGATTCCTTTAGTTTGAGGCATTGCAGTGGTTTGGGTACTGTGGCAAAGTTTCTTATGAGGGTAAAACCATATTTTTGTAACACATGTTAATGGTGAACCATATTTTACTCTTTTTTGCTGGTATCTTCCTCCTTGATCCTATTGTTTCATGCTCACTGCATATTCACTTTTATTTCACCAGTTCACTGCTCCATTTTTTAACCTTTTGAACAGTCAGTGAACAGTATCTAGAGGAGAACTTCTAAACACTGTTCTTCCTTCCCTTTCCAAATTAAAATGCTCACATCCACACTAATCAAGGGGGTTGTCCAGCAGTCTGTCTGTTCCTACAGAGACACTGGACATCCAAGGACATCCAAGCTCAGAGCCAGAGCAACTCATGTGGCAGGATGGGAGGGAGATTATCAAATCCTGCCATCTATAGAAGACCTGGAGCACAAGGTAAATGAAGGAGATGTTCAGCTGTGAGGGACAGGTAGTCCTGAAATAGTAAGCAGA
>VZTZ01045192.1:1852006-1934959 GCA_013400955.1 Drymodes brunneopygia | reverse complement strand
AAAAAAAAAGGAGAAGGAAAAAACTCCACAGCAAACCTCTGCTTGTCAGGCAGCAAATTTGAGGACACCTGGTAAAAATACAGGTATTTTTACCAGTGCTTGCAGCTTGGGTCTGAGGTGGGTAAGAGATGTTGTGGGACTGACAAGGACATGAAACATTTTGACTGGACTGTGCCGTGAGCAACTGGATTGTTCTGGTCTGACTGCAAAAAGTACATTTTTTATATATGTATTATATATATGTGTGTGTGTGTTTATATCTATATCTGCAATATGGGAAACAGTGTAGTTTGAAGATACCTGAGATAATACTGTATGAGCTAGTCTGGGTAATGAGAGCTGCATGGCCATGACAAAGTGGAGATCAGGAAGATTAATTTAACCTGACCTTGCAAGGACTCCCAGTGTCCAAGACAGCTCATTTAAAACCCAGATATGGCTACAGTACACTTGAGTCTGCAGTGTAGACACTTTTTCTGATGTTGCTTTAATGAAGGACTGAAAATGGAATTGTTATTGAACTTAGTTAATTGCACAGGGGCAGGTTCTCCATCTTACAGAAGCTGCAGTTCAGAATTAGACAAGTCAGTGTTAGTTTACACATGTATCCATGTTTTAGGATTTATTTATTTATTATTTTTTAATTCCATCTCTAAGCTAATCTGTTCTTTCCAGCAATTCCCTGTTACTCATCACATGTTTGCATTCCATCAGGAAGCACCGATTCATTCTCTCAGACTAGGGACATGCCATAAGAGGGAAAAAGTGAAGAAGAATCACTTTTCCACTGATGGTACCTGTTCTGAAAATCAGAGCAAATGTAAAGATGACAGTTCAAATACATGAAAGAAGCTGAGTGCATAACTTCAATAACACCTCTCAAGAGTCCTGCTGAATTTACAATGATCTGTGCACCTAAGATTTTCTTTCATTTAGTTTCCCTGCAGGGTCTGATCCAGACCCACTTAAGCCCTCAGCCCTTAAGAGAGTGATGCTTCACAAGTGGCTCAGTAGCCATTCAAAGCAAACCAAGAAAAGAGAATTTGCATGTACATAGGTGTGCATAAGTATGGGTACATACATGCCCACACACACATCACTCAAATGTTTATTTATTTAGAAAGGGGAGAAAATGTTTCTAAGCTTCCTATTGCCAGAAGGTCACTAAAGCACAAAGCGTGTGCTGGTGTAGAGTGCAGGTCTTGTCTCCTGGTCAGCTCCAGGACATCATCTTCTCTTTTCACCAGTTCTAGCCAGTGAGTCTCAGCTGTTTGGGCAAACAGGAGAGCTCCAAGGCTCAGCAGGGCATAACCCCAGGTCCTGTCTCTTGGTGGGTATCTCTGCTAACCACAAAGACTTTTTACAGAGGTAACCGCAGCATCATGGTGCCAGTTGTAATTATTAAAAAAGCTGGGAGCTTAGCTAAGCCTTTAAAAGCTCTAATGTGAGTGTTTAAGTGCAGAAAAGGACCTTAGATGGTAAATGCATCATCAAACACAAGCACTGGAAGGGATGCTGAAGTGACTCACTCAGAGCTGTGGATCTCTTTCCAAGAAGCACCCACGTGCAGTGGAGCCAATTCCCACAGTGGACCAAGCTGCCTCTTTGAACTGAAAAAGAGATCTGTGGAAGGAGCAGAATTATTACTTCCATGTCTGTTTGAGCAATTACACTTCTTGGCTTAAGGTATCACTAAGCAGAGAGTGCAATAATAGAAAACCCAACAACATAATTGCTAATTCAGATTAATTAATTAGGCACCACAACTGCACGGTGTTGGTGTCACATACTTTCTATCATCAAATTTCAAAAGAACTTTTGTTTCTGTACAAGAATGAGGAAATTCTAACAGCATAAATATTTCACACTGCTTATAATTAAAACTTTGTTTGTTTGGTATGAAATCACTTTAGCAAAGGAGGCCAACTGTGCATTGGCTCCACAGCCAGTGTGCCTCCCTTTCATGCTGACAGCTGGGCAGTAACATAGAACAGCACTGCTTTGCCACAAAAAGTGCTCCCAGCATGCTTGTGTTAGTCATGGAACCTTGTCAATGAAATCCTGCAGCATTAATATTAAAAGTACAATGTGAAATGTTCATCAAGGTTGACCCCAACTATTTTTTTTTTGTTTTTTTTTTTTTTTTTTTTTTTTTTTTTTTTTTTTTTTTTTTTTTTTTTTTTTTTTTTTTTTTTTTTTTTTTTTTTTTTTTTTTTTTTTTTTTTTTTTTTTTTTTTTTTTTTTTTTTTTTTTTTTTTTTTTTTTTTTTTTTTTTTTTTTTTTTTTTTTTTTTTTTTTTTTTTTTTTTTTTTTTTTTTTTTTTTTTTTTTTTTTTTTTTTTTTTTTTTTTTTTTTTTTTTTTTTTTTTTTTTTTTTTTTTTTTTTTTTTTTTTTTTTTTTTTTTTTTTTTTTTTTTTTTTTTTTTTTTTTTTTTTTTTTTTTTTTTTTTTTTTTTTTTTTTTTTTTTTTTTTTTTTTTTTTTTTTTTTTTTTTTTTTTTTTTTTTTTTTTTTTTTTTTTTTTTTTTTTTTTTTTTTTTTTTTTTTTTTTTTTTTTTTTTTTTTTTTTTTTTTTTTTTTTTTTTTTTTTTTTTTTTTTTTTTTTTTTTTTTTTTTTTTTTTTTTTTTTTTTTTTTTTTTTTTTTTTTTTTTTTTTTTTTTTTTTTTTTTTTTTTTTTTTTTTTTTTTTTTTGAGTAGCCAAATTCTGTGAAGGAAGGAGTAAAACGGCCTACCTGACTGGTGGTATCAGAGTGATACCCTGCATGAGAAAAGAAATAAAGGGTTGAAATCTCTGAGGGAATTAAATGATGTTATAATGAAGATGCACTGTAATATGAAAGAATCAGCCTGATGGAGCTCTCATTTAATTTAAGCAGCACCGGACAAATTCTGCTCTCAATTACATCAATCCAATACTAATTCAATTAATACGACAAAGCAGAACTTAACTCTTTATCCCTTCTGGAAGAAAAAATATCAATTGGGGGAGGAAAAAACCCTACAACCATGTAACATGTTATTTTTGTTAAATAAGAGGTTTAAAACCAAGCCTCAGCTGGCCTCAGGAGACTGTGGCACTTAAATGCCAGTCCCCACAATGGGGTTTCTGGGTCTTGGAGCTTCTGATTTAGTGGTTCTGGAACAAGAAATGCTTCATGTCCTTTCACTTCAGTGACCACAAACACCCACCCACAAACTGTTCTGCTGTCCAGCAGCATCAATTGAAAACATGCATTTTGCCCAAAATGGAGATTGGAATATTTTCACTGACCTCAGGAAAGACATCTTTCCAGATTTTTGGTTTATTTTAGCAGTGCCTGAGACAAATTTCCACCACAGTCACATAAACTGCAAATCTCAGTAGCTCCATTTTCTTAATTGGAGTAATGGTTAGGGATTCCTTAGTTACTTGTCTAATTTGGTTTACAAACACACCTCATTCTAGGTCTCTAGCCATCATTTCCATCTCTACCCTGCCATGCATTTCTTCTGTTTCAGCCTTTAAGAGCAGTCTCAGTAGTTACAACAACGACCTGCTAATACAATTGCAGCCATCCACTTTTGCTTAAAGGCAGCTGGGGGAGTACTATTTTTTTTCCTCTCCTTGTTCTTCATTAATTACAAAACTCTATTTCTATAGGCTAAATCATTCCTAATAGCACTGAGCCAAGGTCCATTCAATCTGCAGAGCTGTGTGCAGCCATTTGATTATTTTCACTGGTGCAATTATTTTCATTCATCTACACAGTGAGCCAAGGTTAAGGTCAATAGTATACAATTTGATTCTACTCCAGCTTAATAAGGTCAAATGCATAATGGTTTTCTGGTATATTATCATAAATTCATTTTCCACCATGAAGTTAAACTGATTAGGACAATGCAGCACACCAGTTTTGCACACTTTGCTCATATCTAAAATCAACTTGTGGAGTCAAGTTCCAAGTTTGGACTGTACTGCTGGTGTGTTCAAATCCACCACACATCCTCAGAGAGGGAATCTAGGCTTCAGTTGTATGTTACAAACTATTTTCAGCACAATCACACTTCAGTTCAAAAAGGAATGTGATTTTTTATGACATCAAATCAGTAAAATTAAGCAAACCGTGGCACAGCCACTGCCTTAATCCAACGGAATTGCATCCCATAATACCTTTGTAATTAAAAGATTCACGGTCTTTCTTTGTGGACTCTAGTTCCAAAGAATGCAGTTTTCTTTTAACATTTATTATGGAGTAAAAGGTAGAGTTTTTATGACATGAGCTTTTTTTTTTTTTGGGGGGGGGGGGGGAGGAGCTGAAACTTGGTTGTTTTAGCAATTAACATAACACCAATATCAGAGTTTGAAAAGCAATACTTTCACAATATATTCTTTTACTCTGCATGCCCTGAACACGTGATTTGGAAAAAGTTAGTGGCATGACTCCTCACATATTCTCCATTGTCACCTCAGGTGATCCCTGGTGACTTGAAGTGCCAGAGAACTGGATCTCATGGAAATGTCATTGGCTTGAAATACAAGTGTCAAAAACTCCTCAAATATTAAAAAAAGAAGGACATAATTACACACAATCCTGTGTCATGCAAGTGAAAAACCCCTCTTCATCTTGTCTCTTAAATGAGTCAGTGATGAGCTACCACAGTGAACTGTCCAGAAATAGCTGCCTTCATCAACATGGGGTTTGAATTCATATTTAACTCTAATATTTAGACTGTGTTAATACAAGAGAAATTTTGTTAAATTCTCCTTTTCCTTAATCAGGATACTGCTAATGATACTGATAACATTGCCTTTATATCTGTTTCTTATAGTCTATTTTGGATTTTTAGAAAGATGTGTATCTGAGCTGCATAAATACAATTTTCAGGACAAAAAAAAGATCAGACTAAGTATATTACTTTTAAAATATAACGATTGCTCGGGAGACAAGTATGTTCATTGGATTTTTAACATTTCAGTATTAATACTTAAGACATTAAAATATTAAACACCATGGGCTTCATGTGAAATGTCATACTGCTTCATTAGGAAAATAGAAAAACCTGATCTTGCAGAACATTGGGGAACATTAAGATTTAAAGTGCACAATCCCACAAAATAAACCAGAATTAATAAACCTTTTCTATCCTACCATAGTGAAGGGATATTCTTTCATATAAATGTTCATGCAGCTTTTATATGGCATTTTTTGATTTTTGACCTGCATTACATTCTACTTACCTTTTAAATTCTTCTTACAGAAAATCAAATCATGGGAAAGAAAACTCCCCACCCGGATCCCAAGGCAATTTCCAGGTTTTCAGATTATATATAGTGGAGTTTCACAGGAACAAAAGGCTAGAAAATATTCTGCTTGGGTAGCCATGCAAGGAACATGATTGCAGACTGATTTTATGAGCTTTTTCTCAAAAGTTTATGTTCTTTCAAAGTAGATTTTCTGCCTCTCCTTTGGTTAGTCTCTGCTAGAAAGTCTTGTATACCTATAAGAAATGAAGAGCTGGAGTTGCTGACACAGCCAAAGGATATTCTATATATTTAGATTCTGCCTAAGTTGCTCCTCTAGGCTTCCTTAGCCACAATGTTAATGCCACTAAGGGAGCAACTTGCTCTAAACAGTAAAGCAGAGAAACTGAAAAAACTTGAAACAGTAGAGAATTTTTATGAAATCTGAAAAACAAGTGCTCATCAAACAGGATAACCTTTCCCAGCCCAGTCATTTGATGAGAAATATCTGGACTTTGAAGAGACTAAGTGGCTAGAAAGGGCTTCCTCTTTTTAAATCAAGCTACAATTTCCCAAATACCTCTCACATTGATTCCTCAGCATAAGGCATCACTGCATGGCTTAAGTTTTAACACTTCATACTTTAGATGACAAATGTGTGTGTTTCCACAGTGAGAAAAGATGAAATTATCATCATGAGAACCTGAATCAGCAGAAAATATCTAAGATTATCCAGGCTACAGAAGCCCAGAAGGATGTTTGTGCCAAATCCGATGATATCTCCTTTGGACAGATCCTGGATTTTTTAACATGCAGCAATGACAAGCAAAAATTTGGGCTGCATTGCAATATAGAAAAGTAGAGGAAGAATATACTGCAGTGATGCTTTGTAAAAACCTTATGAAATAATTACTGCCCCAATTTGCTTGCCAAAAAGAGAGAAAAGCTCCACAACTTGTGTCGAGGGTTGATAATAACATATAAGTAGCTCTGACAGGACTGACTCCACCTTTATCTAGGGGTCAACTTTCTGTCCCACATTCAGCAAATTCTGATGTTCTGTTTCCTGGCACTTAACTAGCCTCAGTTCAATAGACCTCTGCTTCTGTGATAAATTACAACACTCTTTAAATGGAAATGCATCAGCAGACAGCACCATAATAGATAAAAATATGACAGGGACATAGTGTAATTTTCTCAAGACATGATATTGTCTTAAATCAGATCTTCTATTCTCCTTCCTCAGGAGACTCTTAAACAATTTGATGATTATTTTCTTTCCAGAAGCATATGGTAATACTGGTTGCTAATATAGCTTTAGTCATATTTGTGGGAAATTAACATACTAATTACAAGGACAGTCTTAGAGAAACAATACGTGCTGTTAATTGCCATGGTTGTTTCTCCTGCTTTTATTTAAATGGTAAAAAAATGGTAAATAAATGGCGCTAAAAATGTGCTACTGAATGCAAAGTATTTCTAAGGTAAGCCTGGATAAATTAGAGATAATCAAGAGCAGAAGTGAATAAAGACGTGTTCTCAAAACACAAACTGTTGCAAAGTTTGATGCTGATGCTCGGAGGTGCAAGGCAGAGAGCAGATCCTTCTGTTGACTTTTATAGCAAGGTGAAAAAAGGAAAGAGGGTCTGAGATCTGTCTTCAGGTCATTGTAAGCCAGGCAGCACTGCCTACAGATTTGGTTGGAGGCTGGGTGGCAGACAGGAGCTGGGAGGTGGCAGACAGGCTGGGAGGTGGCTGACAGGCAGCTGGGAGGTGCCTGAGCACCGCTCCGGGAGCTGCCGGCGGGAGCACCAGGAGCTGCAGGTGTGGGGTGGAGCAGAGCAAACTGCACATCACAAACCTCAGCAGCCCTCCTGAGGTGCCCACTCAAACATGTTCATAGGCAAAGGCAAAGGTTTCCACAAGCAGGTGTTTTTCTTTTTGCCAGGGATGTCCTATGGTCAGCAAAAGGGGTCTTTCAACAGAGCTGTTCCAAAGTTCTGTCAGTAAGACACTGAGCAAGATCATGTGGGTTTTTCCCTTTCTTCCCTTTCTCTGGTTATTTCCCAGCAGGGACCATGGGGCAGTGTAGGTTTTTCTTGGCAGTGACCACACTCAGGAAAGCACTCCCTGTCCCCAATGAGCAGCTGCAGGATTTCAGAAAGGGGCATTTTCTTGTGATAAATCACTGCAGCAGGATGCAGAGAGCATTTCCCCTGAGCTGAGGGTGCTGTGCAGAGCCCTGCCCTTCACTGGGGATGTGCCTGCCCAAGGAATGCTGATACAGGGGTGCTTTACACAGGGTATGCAAAGTGAGGACAGCAGGTTACACTTCAGTGTATTTCAGCATACCCAAAGCATACAGATATAAAAGGGTCTTTGAGCAGGATTCCTTCACAGGAAAGACAAGGCCTTTCTTCAACAGACAGTTCAGAGATTTTACTTGGATTATACTATAATTATCCTTAAAGGTAGTTTTTTTATGTCTGCTCCCTCTGAGCAAACACGACTCAGGGCAAACCCTGCTGGCCTTGTACAAAAGTCACTGACGTCACCAGCACTAAAGCTATGAGTAAAATATGTGGGATTGAGCCTACTGTCAACTGGAGTTAAGTGCTATCCACTAAAAGCATTTATTTTCTGTACCAATTTTTAATGCAAGATGATGAGTATTCTAATTAAAAGATTTTTTTTTACAGTTGGTTTTATGTACACTGTCATAAGACTTGGCAGAAAAAAAGGGAAGAAGTCACTGCCAGCAATATATTTATATATTTTACAAAAGATCACTCTGTTCTTTACCATTGTAATATAGAATTGACCTTTTTTTTTAATGCTTCCTGTATTTAATTTTTTACCTATTCTGGAGAAGATTGTATCAATGCTTAATTTCATATGAACTGAATGCCCTAATGTTTTTATTCCATATGTTCCCAGCTTCTAATTAACTTTGTTCTTGTTATGGAAAAATTAATCCTTTCCTATAGATTTCAACTGCCTGAATTTTACCAACTTACTTATCTTTAGGCTAATTACTTATTGCTGGCATACAATAAATTTACACTACAAGAAAGAAAGAAACAAGCATAAATGCAGGGGTAGTCAGGCTGATTCTGAATTGGGTATTGCAATCAGCAGTGGTGCCTGGAGTTCAGCAGTTAATTCCTTTTTAACTGGGCTGCTCTGCACAGTTTATGACATGGTTAGGCATCTGCACTCAGCTTGCAGGCCAATTATTTTCAGCTTTCATATCTCTACAGAACCTGTGTTCTCATACTTTCTATCCTTCATGGTTCAATGCAACAGAGTTGGATGGTTCTTAGCTATTGCTTATAATTATACTCTGAGCTGGATGCTCTCCAGCAGGAATTAATTACCTACATATGATTGAGGAATGGGACCTTTCCTGCATGTAGGAAGATATATGCTTAATTTCAAATAAAATACTTTAATCAAAGTGGTTATGGAAATACCCTAGAATGCATTTAGGTTGCAATGGAACTGCATTTTCTAAGAGAAAAATTTCCTATTAAAAAACCCCAGAAAAATTCCAAAAATGAAGATCATATTTAGATTCCAACAAGCACAATCACTTTAAGTAGATCCTCCATAAATGAGATTGCCTGTAGGGTCTTTTAAAAGGTAATTGGAGGTAGAAGGAAAAAAAAATCTACTCTTCATATCATTCTTCAAAAGTCATGCACAGTTTATTTTAAGGATCAGTTGTAAGAAAACTTTCCTTTCAAAACTCTTCTCAAGAAATAAAATTAAAAAAACAGATACAACTTTTACAGGTCTGCTATTTACCATAGAAGTTCTGATTAAAGCTAAGTAAATCCACAGGGTAAAGGAGCCTCCTTTTCTAAATAGCATCAACTAAATCTTGCAGGCTCACTGAGAACCTGATCAACCTTAAGTAAAGCAACAAGCATGTGGTGCTTATGGAGAGAGAGAGCAGCAGCTGCATATGTACAGCTGTTCCTCAGTGCCAAACAGGTGTTTCCACTTCTATTTGCTGCTTGACATTTGCTTCCCCCTGTTTTTCCTCTCCTCCTCTCTTACAAAACATTACCCTTGCAGTACATGCTGGATGGGCCACAGGGGGACTATGTGACAAAGAGCAGGTTTGTGTTTGGTGGAGAGGGGAGTGCTGCCTGGGAATGTGCTCAGGTGCTTTGCACAGGCTGCACAGGGCAGGCTGAAGCTGCCCAGCTGAGGCTCATGGGCTTCTGCTCAGGGTGGAGAATGGGAGACATGGGAGACCAACTCCTGGAGCAGCCCCAGGGAGCTGCTGGATCAGAGCTTTTGTAGTGACCAACAGCTCTCCTTCCCCTCGAAAATCCTGTCTGCAGTCTCATTGTTGATGCACCTGTCTGGCACTCTGGACTGGCCTTAACATCACACCAACATTTTCTGGGGTGCTCGAGTAAGAGTTTGTGGCCACTCGCACAAATTTTGCAAACATCTAAAGGTACAACTCAGCACCAAGTGATGTGAAAAAAATCAGCAGTCATTATCATCCTGGAAATCAAGATCAAGGAAATCCAAGCTCCTTCTCTCCTTAAATATACTGGACTCACCCTGGGATCTTACCTAGGCCTGTCACACACTGGAATGCAGAAGAAGGAGATTTGCCTCTATTTGTAAGTCACAAACCACATTACCAAGAAGAGATGGTCACCCCAAGTGCTGAGTGAAACCCAGCCCAGTAACAGGGCTAATTGTACAGCCCCACAGAGAGCAGTGGCAAATGATGACATGAGCTATCAGCAGGCATTTTGGTCCTAATAAACATAAATACTGCTAATGATGCCCTTGTTTCATGCCCTAGGGTGGGATCTTTGTGGGACACATAATCTGTCTCGTGCTGCACTCAAATTCTGAATGTTTCTTTCTAGGCAGGCAGGAGCTGCCATGGCAAACATCATCATTTATCTTACACAATATCTTTGCTTGCTTTCTGCCCCACAGCTCCAGGAAGGGTAGGCAGCCAAATGTATGTGTTTACCTCCTAATCCATTTATTTTAACCCTCATACAGTTTGAGGTTTTGGCAACACTTCATATCACTTTCTTTATTCAGGGCCTGATCCAAAGAATATGGTTGCTGTAGAGCCTTGTTGCTTTGCTTGTTCTTAACCTACATGTAAAAATATGATCTGCATGGTCACCTTCTCCTCAGATTGCCTCCAAAGGCTGCTTAAGTGGGACTTATCTTTCCTGAGACCTTGTGGGCTGTCTTTAATGATTAGTCCCTGCCCTTCCAAATTCCATCCTGTTATTTTCACAGTGTTTACACAGTCCTGAACCACACTGTGTATGAGTTTTCAGCTAGGTTTCAAAATTACTGAGTATAATTTTTTATCTTTAGGAATGACAGTAACAAATAATCACCGTATTCCATATCTAAAGTCTACAGTCAAAACAGCAATCTGCTGCTAATACATTGCCTGCCTACTGTGGACTACTTTTTGTGTTCCAGGGATTCTGGAATAATAGGCATTGGTATTCAGTTCTAAACTTCATCTCATTTCCTCTTAATATTTCTTTGGTATGAGGAAGAAACTGCTTTTTTTTTATCAAGGACATTTAAAAAATATTTAATTACCCTATTATCACCACATCTTGTCTATGTAGGAAGTGATGTGCCCCAGTGTGAGTGGCCTCAGTGGGAGGAGTGCTGAAGGCAGTAAAGAAAGGGGAACTGCACCCAGAATCCACACCAGGGGAAAATGGGAGCTGAGAGATGGCAGCTGAGAAAGATTTCCTGTTGTGAAATGAATTTCACAAAGATGAGCCAGCCCACCGTGCATGCCCGTACTCTCTCATTTTCATAAGCTTTTCTATTTTAAGTGGGATAGAAATTAGTAAGTTTTGAACTTTCCCCATACTGCTTACATTATAAAAGGTGATTTCACTCTACAATTAGAGGATATTTGACATTAGAGGTGTCTGTGGAAAAAAATATCCTTTGTATACTTTGTCCATTTCCAGATAGGGAGCATGACATCCCATTGTGTTCCATAAGCCAGGCTTTTTAGTGAGAACATATATTTTATGACACATTTAAAACAATCCCTCTTTTCTGTCTGAAATCCCAGTGGCATCCCAGGCTACAGCCATCATAACGCATAAGCTAAGAAAATGCAGCATACATCTGTTTTGATTCACTTAGAGAGTGTCCTGTGCCATTTTGATATAATGAATCATTTCCATTTAGGTTGAATCATTGCAGAACATTTTGTTAACACTGACATTTCCCAGGAAGAAGCTTTTTTTTTTCTTTTAACTAGACACAGTTACCTAGCGAGCTCAACCCAATAACATGATCCTGTGCAGGTAAAGAACTGAGCCATCCAGACTCACACACATAATAAAATCAATACCACAGCTTTTAAACAGAAGTAAATTCACTCTTTGACCTTTCTTTTCACAGGTTGTAATTTTTCTGGATTTTTTTTTAAAATATGGAATGGAACAAAATGGAAAATAAAAAGAAGAGAAATACTGGTTTGATGTTGAACACATAAATGGCCTTTTAATGAAATAATTATAAGCAAAAAGGCTTGATGAATTGTTCTTTGTTAACCACACAACACAAATTAAATAAAATTCATTTACATAGTGATGATGGATATATTTAAAAATTTTATTAAATTCTATTCTCATCATAAAGACAAAAGTTCTTAATAAGATCACTACTGAAAGGGGATGACTGAACAAAATGAAAGTTCTTAACTTCTTATGGTCTGGGTATCAAAAATAAAGCCCTTCAGCAGAAAGTGTACAAGTGGAATGATTTTTAATTATATTTTGATTGAAATACTCAAAGCCAGGTGGTTAAAATCAGTTTTACTAATTTTACTACCACTTCATATATCAAGGAATGTAATATAACCATACATAAAGAGTTCTAAACAAAGCCATTTCTTACAACAGATTCTGGGAACCAATGATTTTCAGATGCTTCAATCAAATCTGAGGAACCTTAGCATTTTGGGGTTCGAAGCATCTTATTTATGCTCCTTAAAGACATAGATGGTGTCCACTGTTCATGTGGGCACCTAACTTTGAATTTCTGCCTTTCATCCTGATTTTTTTGAGGGTGAGTTCTGTTACTCTTACGAAGCCCCTTGTTGAGTTCAGCAGCAAAAGATATTTTGCCTGCCAGCTTAAAGGTCATAACCCATCAAATGTGAATAATCAACAGATACAGTCACCTTCCAGTGGCATGAAATATGTCAGAGCTGTAAATCTGCTGTGCCAGGCTCTGCACTGAGGTGACTCTTTTGACTTCAGCGCGTGAGTGACTGTGATGTGCAGGACAGCTGTGAGAAGGACTGCTCAGAACAGGCCCTTCAGAACCCGTGGCAGGGAATAATCAAGTGATACCTGTGCCAGCATGAGGTCTGAACTTCTTGTTCAGCAACACCTCTCACGAGGGAATGAACATTGTTCGTATAAAGATTAATGTTTGGGGCAAGCATTAAGCAGACAAAGGCCTATTAGTGCCCAAGAGTTTGTGCCAGCACCAGAGACATCTGCATAAGTGACTCTGAAATTGGCCTTGAAATGTCCTCCAAGTCAGGCCTCTGCTGCTCCAGGGCTGGAGATTCCATCTCTTATTCCAGCTCTGAGAATCAGAAATCTTTTCTTACTGGCACAAAATCCTTCGTTGCTGCTGAAATTC
Organism: Drymodes brunneopygia; assembly: GCA_013400955.1. NCBI lineage: Eukaryota > Metazoa > Chordata > Aves > Passeriformes > Petroicidae > Drymodes > Drymodes brunneopygia. The sequence continues at coordinate 1,922,050 of VZTZ01045192.1, read as the reverse complement.
AGCTCTCATAGTGGACATGAAAAGCAGTGTTGTCATGACAAAACTGCAGGATAATCCTCAGAACATTCAAGACTGGATTCTAATGTATTAATATTCTAGAAACTTGAATAAACTTTCACCTTTTTCCATTAAAAAAGTATTTAGAAAGTGCTTTGCGCCAAAACTCAGTAATTTTGGTGCAATAATGTTTAATTTATGTGTCATGGAGCCTGAATCAAGGGCTGCTGTCCAGCTCTGAGTGCTCTTGCCTTCTGGTTTCATAGACTTTTATGAACATTTTGAGGTTACAAGCTATGAAATTGAGGCCTGTGGCTGGAGAACTGATGAAGAAAACCTTTACAGATCAGGATGCTGAGATGCTCACATGATAATAAAAAATAAGAAGATACCAAATAATCAATGGGTATTTCTTGTTTCAGTCTCAGAAAAATTGGATAATCTACCCTGTGACTTAGCTCAGAGGTTACAAGGCCAGGAAGAAGTACCTCTCTTGAGTGTTGGTATCCTGTGTGTGAGAGCAGACACAAACNACTTATTACTATATTAATAATTAATAATATTAATAGATATTAATAATTTTTTATTATTATTTAGTGCTGAGTTGCATATTATTGAGTAGTGCAGCTTAAGGTTTCTCCAAAAAGGGAGTGGACTGAAATGCAAGAGTGCTGAATGCACTTTTAAAAAGTGACTGGGAAAAACAAAGGATACAAAAATCAGCAAGGAATAGTTGGGAAGGAATTTTACATGATTAGAGAAGGAGAGAGGTTCTTCCTAGTATGTCTTTGTTCTTCCCAGGCCTGAGGAAAATCTTTTTCCATAAAGACAGCACAAGACGGGCTCCCTNACTACTGAAAGGGGATGACTGAACAAAATGAAAGTTCTTAACTTCTTATGGTCTGGGTATCAAAAATAAAGCCCTTCAGCAGAAAGTGTACAAGTGGAATGATTTTTAATTATATTTTGATTGAAATACTCAAAGCCAGGTGGTTAAAATCAGTTTTACTAATTTTACTACCACTTCATATATCAAGGAATGTAATATAACCATACATAAAGAGTTCTAAACAAAGCCATTTCTTACAACAGATTCTGGGAACCAATGATTTTCAGATGCTTCAATCAAATCTGAGGAACCTTAGCATTTTGGGGTTCTAAGCATCTTATTTATGCTCCTTAAAGACATAGATGGTGTCCACTGTTCATGTGGGCACCTAACTTTGAATTTCTACCTTTCATCCTGATTTTTTTGAGGGTGAGTTCTGTTACTCTTACGAAGCCCCTTGTTGAGTTCAGCAGCAAAAGATATTTTGCCTGCCAGCTTAAAGGTCATAACCCATCAAATGTGAATAATCAACAGATACAGTCACCTTCCAGTGGCATGAAATATGTCAGAGCTGTAAATCTGCTGTGCCAGGCTCTGCACTGAGGTGACTCTTTTGACTTCAGCGCGTGAGTGACTGTGATGTGCAGGACAGCTGTGAGAAGGACTGCTCAGAACAGGCCCTTCAGAACCCGTGGCAGGGAATAATCAAGTGATACCTGTGCCAGCATGAGGTCTGAACTTCTTGTTCAGCAACACCTCTCACGAGGGAATGAACATTGTTCGTATAAAGATTAATGTTTGGGGCAAGCATTAAGCAGACAAAGGCCTATTAGTGCCCAAGAGTTTGTGCCAGCACCAGAGACATCTGCATAAGTGACTCTGAAATTGGCCTTGAAATGTCCTCCAAGTCAGGCCTCTGCTGCTCCAGGGCTGGAGATTCCATCTCTTATTCCAGCTCTGAGAATCAGAAATCTTTTCTTACCGGCACAAAATCCTTCGTTGCTGCTGAAATTCAGCTCTCATAGTGGACATGAAAAGCAGTGTTGTCATGACAAAACTGCAGGATAATCCTCAGAACATTCAAGACTGGATTCTAATGTATTAATATTCTAGAAACTTGAATAAACTTTCACCTTTTTCCATTAAAAAAGTATTTAGAAAGTGCTTTGCGCCAAAACTCAGTAATTTTGGTGCAATAATGTTTAATTTATGTGTCATGGAGCCTGAATCAAGGGCTGCTGTCCAGCTCTGAGTGCTCTTGCCTTCTGGTTTCATAGACTTTTATGAACATTTTGAGGTTACAAGCTATGAAATTGAGGCCTGTGGCTGGAGAACTGATGAAGAAAACCTTTACAGATCAGGATGCTGAGATGCTCACATGATAATAAAAAATAAGAAGATACCAAATAATCAATGGGTATTTCTTGTTTCAGTCTCAGAAAAATTGGATAATCTACCCTGTGACTTAGCTCAGAGGTTACAAGGCCAGGAAGAAGTACCTCTCTTGAGTGTTGGTATCCTGTGTGTGAGAGCAGACACAAACTTTGTGACACTGGGCAGAATGGGTGTCAGATAAAACAACCAAATATAGAACATCAAAATGCACACGATCCAAATAATACTGTAATGCTCTCTCAAGGCTTCTCACATCCAACAGTGCCACGTAAATCCCATTTTGTCAAATTTAAAGTGGATTTTTGACTAGAAGGATTGCAGAAAATGCATTTTTTTTTTTTAAGAGCAAAGATTAACAATAAACCTCAATAGATCTGGGAAAAGCTGTTCCTGCTTTCATGCTGTTTGATTTCTGCACATGCACAATTACTGATACAGGGGGACTTAAGGTGTAACTCCTATTGCAGTTCTGGGAGTCAGGTGTGACTGGCTGCTTTGTGATGGGACTATAACCAGGAGGGTTTAAGGGCTTGAAATAGTTACATCTTCATGGGAAGAAAAATACTTGAACAGAAGACCACCTTGAAGGGAAGTTCTTCACACTACTTCCACTTCACACTGCTAGTTAATATGATTTTTTCTTTTTTTAATAAGGACCTGTTTTATGTTGTTGTTTGGAGTTTTTTATACGAATCCATTCTAACACATTGCTGCAGGTCTAAATTAATGAATGAACAGAACAAAATTAATTTTAATATCCAGATTGAAACAGTATAATTAACACTTATTAATACATTAATAATTAATAATATCAATAAATATTAATACTTTTATTATTATTTAGTGCTGAATTGCATATTATTGAGTAGTGCAGCTTAAGGTTTCTCCAAAAAGGGAGTGGACTGAAATGCAGAGTGCTGAATGCACTTTTAAAAAGTGCTTGAGAAAAACAAAGGATCCAAAAATCAGCAAGGAATAGTTGGGAAGGAATTTTACATGATTAGAGAAGGAGAGAGCCAGGTTCTTCCTAGTATGTCTTTGTTCTTCCCAGGCCTGAGGAAAATCTTTTTCTATAAAGACAGCACAAGAAGAGCTCCCTATTTATGGACAAAATCCAGAAGGAATGCAGGCACTGGAGAGGGAGCAGTTCCATGTCTGTTGTCCTGCGTGGCACTGAAATGCAGCAAAGGGAGTTTTTAGCTCATATTTGCTGTATTAATATACTGATTTATCTTTCTACAGTGACAGAAAATGGACCTGGCTGAAAGTGCTGTAAGTACTGAGGGAATTCTCAGGTAGTGACCTTTCAATGCCATGAGAATTTTTCAGATTTGCTATTGGAACAGGCTTAGAACAGGTAAGAGGTGAAACAATGCCACTTCCAAAGTTATCCAGAACTACTTTTGAGCGTAAGTAAAGTATAACTGTATTTACTGAGCAGCTGGACTATGAATTTGCTGAGCTAGGAAGAGGTAAGGTGCAACAAACGGGATGCAATAATTCACAGCAAACAACAGAGCTGAAGCATTTTCCTTTCATTGCAAGGGACTTGCACGATGTCTGCTGTCAGATGCTACATCTGAACTAAAGGACAGGATAGGAAAGGTTCTAACACAAAAGATCAGTCGATCATGCTCCAAATTTAATCTGCATCTGTCTGTGTGTCTTTTGCATCTCTTTCATCCTACAGCCCTCTGTAGTGTCTCTGTATGAATGAAGGAATAATGCTACTGCTCATTCAATCTCCACTGATTTAAACAGATCTTTCATGTAAGGACAAAAAGTATTTATGTTTCCAAACTATACAGCATGGTAAGGTTTTACTTTAGATTTTTCATATTGTGTAATATTAATCTAACAGGAAGAAGACAAAAGCATTGCCTGTGCAACAGCGTTTTATACAATTATTAACTTAATTTTAGTACATATTTTTTTGAAATAGATAATAAAAGCCTATAGCAGAAAAATAAAATTCCATGGGGTGAATCAAAATCTTAAAGGAAATCTTTTTATTTTCCTCAGGAATACGTGGGTATAAATATTTTTTTTTATGTGGAATTTCTAGGAAAATGAACATTTAATAAGGATTACAGCTTGCTGAAAAATTATAAATGGCAATCAACTCTCTTCTTTCTGACCACATGTAAATTCAAGTCTGTTATGGTCTATGGAGTAAAAAAATTATGCAAAACCTAAATCACTGAAATCATGTTGTTCCATAACATTGCTAAACCAATAAAGCTTCTTTCAAAACAGAGTAAAAAGCTGCACAATGTCACAACTTGGTTTCAAACTTTTATCTGTCTTTTTCTCCTCCTTTTTGTGCTGGTGAATAAGATTTGTTCAGCTGCCAGTGTAGAAATGGTAGCGAGGAAACACAGACTGAGCATCTCAAAACCTGTAAAATAGTCACAGCATGAAGTAGCATTTACTGTCTTGTCTTGAAAGATGCCAAATTTGTGCAAACACCAGACCTTGAAAAGCAATCTTCCAACATTAGAGGTTTAAATTTTCTAGTTCAAGCAACATCCTTTCCCACCCATGTGAACTGGTTGCATTTTTCTCTACTGAACCTCACATATCTTTACCTTACAAGAAAAATTCTTTGTTTCCCAAGAACTCTGTTGCAGCCATGTTAGATGAGGAATTTATTCATTTTTTTCCTGTACATAAATGTAGATTTCCTTATTTACCCATTCTGTGGACTCTGTTCACCTGGATGTCCTGCTTTCAGTTCATGCTTATAAATGAAAGGACAGTTCCTTACATAACTTCAATATTCAGTAGCATGGAGTCTTTTCATATTTAGGACATACTGGATCTCTTTGGCCTTCAGTTTTCTTTCCTCAGTGAAATAAGATTGATTCTTTATTTACAATACAATTTTTCACCTAGGTATTGGTCTCAACTATAGACCCACCTCCTTAACTCTATACAAATTTCCTTCCTACTAAGGGATTGGGAAAGAGTCTAATTTTTAATGATTTTATGGAAGATTTTAGCTAAAAAACTCAAACAGTGAGGAGAAAGAAAGAGAAGGAAATCTGAAGTACTTCTCTTCTCTGCTTTTCTTGGTGCTGTGCTTGAGCTCTCAGAAGAGTTACCAAGCTTATCCCAAACTTGAAGTTTAATAGATCACTAACTTTATCTTGTGTTTGCTGCTTCTCTTTCTTGCATTTTAGAACTGCTGTGGTCTCTTTCTGATCTCTAGGGCATTTATCTCCTCTATTAACAGATGTCATAAACTGTCCATTGTCCTTTTTATTTCACTTGTTCATACCCTTAGTTCTTTTAGTGAACAGGACATTGCCTTTGTTCCCATTGCTTGAATGTTTTTCCTTGCACTTTTTTTTTTTTTGAGCTTTCTATCAATTTAAGAACCATTTCAAATGTTATTTTTATGATCCTTAATTCCTACCTCTCTGTCAGTATATATCTCACTTCTGATTTAATCCTATTAACGCCAAGAGAAAACCCACGCAGAACTTGTCATTTCAGATTATTGGAATTAAATCACTTCTAAGTGCATAAGTGCAATCCAAGTACTATATTGAACCCACACACACAACATTCTTTTTAATGCACAAACAGAAAAACTGAAGAATAACTTTAGATCAGGCTATAAATTAGGAAGTAGAATATGCTGATAATTCAGAGACATATACTAGAGATGAATGAATGAGCTAAGTTATTCCATAATACCTTAAAATATCAATTCTCTTTTTTAGAGTGCAACATGTCTACACAACTATTTTCCCCCTCCCTCTTTGTTTGAAGAGCCTTTCAGTAAATTCTGACATTGGGGTGTGGAGAGAGGAATGAACCAATTTCCAACAAGGAATGCATTTTACCAATTAACAAACTGACTATATTTTCAGGACTCAGAGTCATTTTCTTCCACAATGCCCCATTTGGAGCACACAATGCTCGTCGATGCAGAATACACTGTAGGAAGCAATAAATGGCCCCATAGCTGCCTGGGCACTGAAATGCAGCTGAGTGATTGGATAAAATCAATAGTAATTTACTGCAAGTGTGTGTCAGTGCTATGGACATTGCTCTTTTTGCATAACTGAGAAAAGTGAGGACACGTGCCAAGGAGAAAAAGAAGGGACAAAAATCAGAATTTGATTCCTGGAAGAGATTTTACAAGAGATCCTGGGATTTTTATATCAATGTTCATGAGTTTGTCACTACTGGTGTCCTATCAAGAAAAGCTTTCCAGCATATTTTCTGTGAGAAGGGGCTGTGCATGTGGGCCCACTGATCTCCGTGTGCATTCCTCCAGTGTGGTTGGAATCATTTGGCTCTGGCACTGCTCAGCTCTGGCTCTGAGGCTGGGCAAGGGCTCCAGCTGCATGTTTTGGTTACTGATATGTCAGTGTGGTTTCCCTGTGCAGCACAGTGGGAACCTCCTGCAGCCAAAGATTCAAAGCAGCTGATTTTCAGTGCTTTATTTGGCTCACCAGGAGATTGAGTCAGCTACTGCAGATTCAAGCTAAGCACAAACCAGCAAGATGTCAATCAAGAAATATGAATACCATGACTGTACAGAGGTAATACCAGTGTGTGTTGGCTCCCCAAAACTCAACACCTGGAGTAGAGCTTGAGTGATATTGAGAAAAATCACACCAGTCCAAAACTGGGTGATGTCAAGACCAAATTCCCAGAAAAGGGGCAGAAATAGGATACAAACTAACTTCCCATCCTATGGTGTCCTTGGAGAGATGCCAATTTCTCTGCCCGAGATGGCCCTGACAAGTTTAGCTTAATACAATTCTTGTAGGGAATGCTGCAGGAAATAGAGCCCCCCAAAAACTAGGTGTAAACCTCAGAGAGGCTCTCTGCTGTCTCTGGTGCTGCCACCTGCCTCCATTTCCAAATGAGGCTGTCACAGGCAGTGTGACACTCCAGGATCTCTCCAGGCTTACTTAGCATCCTGAAATCCGCTGCCTGGCAGCTAAAGAGCTACTTCTTCACCTTTATTTGCAAATTGACAGGTGTTGGGAGCCTGCCATTTTACTATAGGGAGGTCAGAAAAAGGTGCAGCTATGCTGTATTTTTTTTTCTTCCAGGATATCTAGGATAATGAAGTGGCTAAGGGAAAAAAAAGTAATTCTCGAGTCTATATTTAGATTAAAAATAAAAAAATTCTAAATCACTTTTTTTTTTCTTCTGTAGTTAGGTAGATTTGTTTCTAATTTTGAAGATCAGTAAACTATATTCTGGAATAAATAAATCACATTATTTTCTCTAAGATTATTAAATACTACAAGTCATATCACATAAGACAGAGTGTAAATCCTATTGGTCTTCCAGAAGGAAAAAGTTCAGAGAGGCTATTATCTGCAGGTGAGACAAATCTGAAGAGTGTTTGTCTTCCACTGGCCTGCGGTGGGTCAGATGATGTGAAAAGCTCCAACCTTCTCCCCAGCACATTGCTGCATTCAGCTGAGTCAGGGAATGGCTCAGCCTGATGCTGCTCAGCTGTTGCAGTGTACAACCAGCAGGGCTATTGGAAGCAGCTTTCTCTGACAGCTGAAGGCAGGGTTTAACTCACCTTACACTGCAGCAAGGAGTGCTGGTGCTGCTGTGCTGGCCAAGGATGCAGTGGAGGGCAGCCACAAATCACTGAGAAGCCAGACTGCCACAGCCATTTCCTCAGCTACTGGCAGAGCACATCCTCCATTGAATTTCACTTGTCAGCTGGGCAGTCACCCATTCACATCCTTTCACTTATCTCCTGGAAAAAGAGATTTTTCTTGTCTCCCCAGCTGAAGGAGCAAGGCAGAGACCGAGTCTCCAGTATTTTGCTTCCACAGCTGATGGGTTCATCATACTTCCCCAAAGAGTTCAAGCTATTTGTGCATCACCAAAAGAGAAAAACAATAAACAGTTCAAAACCTGCCAGCATGTTTCCAAACTATTAACTGAGCAGTTATTCAAACTCACTTGAGTCACTTACAAAATAAAACTGTCTCCTCACTGTGGCACCCAAGCAGAATAAAAGCAATTTAAACTTTCCAGTAGGAACAAAGGGTTAATAAAGAAACGCAGTGTAGAAAGTACTTTAAGCCTACAAGTACATACCTCCCCTGTCTGCCATGGGTAAATGATGCCTAATTATGCCTTTGCTGTTTTCCAGAGTATTTCTGTTTCATTTATCATTTTTGAGCTGCCAAAAGCAAGGAATCAAGCTGTGAACCTCTTGTCTTTCTGCTTGGGCTGCCAGAATGGGGCATTAGGTGCCTCTTGGCAGTTGCCTCAGTTCCTGTTGTTACAGGATGAGAAAAAACATCAATACTCCTTCCCACCTACACAATAAACCTCTCCCACTGCTTACTCCCTTCCTCCTTCATTACCATTGCTAATGCCACATCCCACACCTCCATCTTCCCCCCCAGATTTGCCAGGAATACTAAATTAAATTTGCTTGATGTTGGATTATCCAACTAGAAGCTTTAATCATATTAAACACAAAGGCACTGCTCAGGTGCTGGAACTGACCACAGGTGTAGAAAGCCAAGGGAGCTGGGGAATGAAGAGCACCTGCGTGGGTCACACAGCCATGCCCTGAGCAGAATGGTCATCCCAGGTGAAACCCACCAAGGTGGCCCAAGGGATGAAACTCCCTCCAGAACACCAGGAAAATGAAAAGAGATTATTGCCTAAAGGGATATAGGATTTGTGGAATGCTGGGAGGAAGAAAGTTTTCAATGGAGCAGAGAGAAATAGGATTATATAAAATTTCCTACAGAATGTTTTGAGTAAGGGACACAGAACTGGAAAGGAAGAAATTAAACCAGAATGGATACATTTATAATAAAAAGTTAAATATGCTTAAATAAATGTTATATTGACAAGCAAGAGTTAGAAATGTGGCTACATACCCCCACACTGTATTCATGTTTCATAAAAGATGAATTCCCTGGCAGTGAAGCTCTACAGAAGGGATCCTGTCTAGAGCTTAATGTGGCTGCAACAGCCACATCTCCATCACCTGAATTAATTATGCTCTTTAATGACACATTTTTGGGATACTTTAGCCATAATAATGTGAGAAATTCAAGAAGTGAAAGTTAAGAAGTGCCCTGCAGTATAGAAACCAGAGGCAGAAATTCAGATAGGACTGAAATGGAATGACTTCAAGATGCTTTCACATTCATCTCCAAAGATTTAAGAATGAGTGGGAGGAAGGAAATTGAATATTACCTGTTTTTCTGGAAAGGCTGAAATCTGAGAAACCCCTATGTGAAGACTGAGGAGTTTCTAAATGGATTTTGGACATTATTAATTTTGTAGAGGTCAGGGAGTCCCTTCCTTTTTGAATTAAGATTACATTTGTAGAGAAATCTGCAGTGGCAGCTGATCTGGCAATTACCTTCCTGATTACCTATAAGTATCTAAATGATATGTCTCTATCTCCCATCATTGCTCCAAAGAGTAGAACAAGCTTGTTTCAAGGTGAGACAATTTGATCCTTTCCTGATAAGAGATGTAAAGAGGGAGAAAGATTTGAAATGGAATGAAAAACATGAAACATGAAATTGGTTAGGGAAATATGCTTGAAGACAGCCCCAAAGGACTGAGAATGAGCTCCTCTGAATAAATCACCAGCACTATAAAGCCTGCTTCCTATAGCAAAATGACTTTTAGGATGAGTAGTAAAATGAAAAGATTGAGTGGTATTGAGGTGTAACTTACCTTAACTATCATTTAGCTAAAGTCAATATGTTGAATATCACCTTATACAGGTATTTCTAAAAGTTTTTAATCACTTCCATGCTTGGTGGAAAGGAGCAGAATGGTGATCTCTGTACAGAGAGCTGCTGTCAGAAATGGTAGCTGGAAGGCTGCATTAACAGAAACCACTGTTCCTTGATGACCACCTATTCTTCCTTCCCCTCAGCATTGTGAAAAAGGTACTTTAGATTCATAGATGTGGCAGCTAAAGGAGCAATTACCATCATCTACTCCAACTTCATGCCTCCCACAGGCCAAAGAACATCACCCAGGAGTTCTTATTTTGTGCTCATAATTGTCGAGCTATAATGTCTTTTAGAACGCTATCTACTTTTGATTTAAAGACTTGAAATCATCATGAGTCATCCAAAGAAACTAAATTAAAAGTTGGACATTATAATGTCCTTTAATATATTTTTCATTCAGTCCATTTGTGGGCAAGAGTGCCATTAGCTTGAGGTACAGCTGTAGCCAGTTAGAGTAGTGACAGAGGATTTATGTTCAAAGAAGTTACTCAAAACATTTGACAATTTCGTGGACACTCAGTGTAAAGAATGCCCTCTGGTAGTACATGAGCACATCTATTTAAATCAATTTTTTTTAGAAAACAATTTTGTGCTGAACTATGACTGGCATTTTTTGGAAAATTGGTTCTATACGTCTTGCTTATATGTTTTAAATATGGATATAAACTGGAAAGGTATTGTTCTGTTTCTTTTAGAATATATTCTGGAAATATTTCTGGTAGCTGTTGAGATTTCTCTGGAAACATTACAAATATTTGCATTAATTTTCCTGTCTGTTGGAGAGGTATCATGAGATTTACCATGCAGAGATAAGAATGTACTTCTTTTCCAGTGACTGCTAAATAATCCACTATTTTAATTAGAGATATTGGCAATGTAATAATACTATGTACCAATTTCAATGTGGAAACTTCATATTCACTGGTCTTCACTAATGTACACTCTATTAAAACACTGGATTAACTAAATAAATCTTAATGTTCATTTTTAAAATTGAACAACCATTAACCACAATTTATTTCATTATATATTCAGCTTTTAAATCTGTCTAGACTTTGAAAAGCTCCACACCTGAGTTCCTACTGAAACCTTGTAAACATTTTTCGTCTGTCAAAAAGTTTTGATACTGTAGAAAAACGATGACACCAATGCCATTAACATCAATTCATTCTTGACACGAAGCTTTTATTAAGCATATTTCATTTAAAAAGCTGCTTCATTGATCACAGTCATCAAGGGGGGAAAAAAGCTAAATCATCAAAATGTAATTTTCCGTTATTAAGAATAAGCTCTGCTGCAAAGAATACCCATTATAACTTTACTTCTTATTTAAAATGAAACCTGTTTTTACTTCTTTTCAATGACAAATAATATACTCCCCTATGGACTTTTATATTTAAATCGCTTAAAATGATTTTTGAACTTTATCTCCCTTTTCTTCCAATAATCTCAAGAGTCAACACTTTCATAATCCTGGTACTGAGAGAATTCCTAAGAAGCTCAGAAAGTAGTGCTTGATCAGTAAGTCCATTAGTGCATGCACAAATGCTTGCTTGTACACAGGGAGCTGCTTCAAACCCTCTCTTTCCAACACAGCCCCAGCATTCACCAAATCATGCAACAGAAAGGAGTGAATGCAGCACCAAGCACAATGAGTTCGAGCTGCAAGAGTTTAAAGACTTATATATCCTTAAAATTAAGCACAAGCTAAAATGTTTTTGCTTGAAAAAGCCCTTTAATAAAAAGAAAAAGTAAATAGGAATAATATTTTTGGATCCTGAGCTGAAGTCTGTTGATGTTAATGTCAGTGTAGGCTTTATATTGACTTTAGCAGGCCTTACAGCAGGCCATGCTTTTTATCTTGGAATCTCCAAGGAATATGTCTAAATAGATCTTTAACACGGCCAATTTAGGGTGATAATCAAAAGAATAAGCCCTGTGATGCTTCAGAAATGACAACCAGGTAAACTGAAGTGATCCAGATGTCCCTGGGAGAGTTTTCAGATTTCTGCTTGCCATAAACCTCTCGCAGCAGAGCTGGAACAGCCCTGGGATCACACGAGGCACCCAGGTTTTAGTCCTCACAAAGGAAAGCTCTTGGGTTGAAGGCTGGATGCATGTTAGAGGTGGCCCTGGTGCATAATGCTCCCTCCCACACCCTCAGGAGAGCTCAGGTAATAAAAACTGCTCTGGGCTGCCAGGCATTAACCATGTGCTTCACCTGCTGTGAGTCATCCTCTGTAATCTCCAGTGTGAAAGATGTACTTCAAATCTTGGGCTATTGATTCTCTCCCTCCCTCCCTCCCAAGAGATACTCTCAGCTCACTGATATTCATAAATAATAAAGGAACTTCAGATATGCTGCAGTCAAAAGTGGATACCTTACAGATGAAAGTGAAAAGATAAAACACATGGGAACAGAAAAGCCCAAACTCTTTATTTAAATATTTGCAATGTGCTTTATTTTGTCAGGCTCTCAGGAAAGAGGGTGATTTGCATTTACAGCTCTGCTGAGGTCCTCTCTTGGTTAGACAATTAGGTGTCCATCTCAAGAATACATTACAATAGGCACAGCTATTCCTTAGATCAGAGGCTGTGAGATGAAAATCTGGCTTTCAGATGTTGAGGTTACCAGACACTGGAAGAGTAATAGGATTGTTTTGCATCTTTTAAACTAGTGAATCATTTAACACACATCTTATGAACTTAATCAGCTCTGCACACATCTGATTGTGCAAATTTATGGTATCACCCTGTTTATACTGAAAAAAACATTTGTTAGACATTCCACGTACCAGACTGAGAGGCCTAACTACACTGTCATCATTTGCTCCTTGCAGTCAAGAATTATATTTTAACCATTAAATTAATGGTATATATCTCAAAATTGGAGATTGCCAGCCTGGATTTTACCATATTTTTCTTCCAGATAGAAAGAAACAGATAAGATAAAGTTTTAGCAAGATTCTTATCTCAAGAAGCTTTTGCACCAGCTCAGTTCCATTCTGTTTCAGAGTGGTAATCCTCATGTGGCCCTTTGTGAATGCTGGAATCAGGCCATTTGTTTAAAAGCATTGCTTTGTAATTAGGTAGTCACACACATGTAGCTAAAAACAAGACCATAATACTCTATGCTGAAATGTATAATTGAAGCTAGGAGTGGGTCATGTATTCAAAAGCTGCCTTTTGTCTTTTATACCATTATTTTTAGACTTTTTTGGTATGCAAATATACAGATGTGCCTATGCTGTTGTACTTTGCTGAATGTGCTGTGTCAGATTAAACAAGTGCTGAATCTTTTTTAATTACAATGCTTAGAAGAAAATTGTAAAGCATGTTGCCACACAGTTAATATGTGGGTTTAAAGGTTACATTTGCCCTGATGGGAGGAACTGGCTTGGTTATCAGGAGCTATATTTTATTTTGAGGCAAGAAGGCTGATGCAAACCCTGACCTGACCTGACAGTTTGCTGGCAAGCTGTGAGAGTGCCAGGAGCACCACGGTGCTCAGCACCTGAATTCCTGCAGACACCCAGGCTCCAGCCTCCCTCCTAAGGCTGCAAACATAAAGGTATTTGAAAGACAAGCCTGGGAAGAGTTTGCTTTTAGCTTGGCCCTGAATAATTTCCTTAATAATACAGGCATTGGGATTTCCACTCAATCTTATTTTCATATAAAAATGCTTCCAAAATTCATCTGAATTGACAGATAATGGAGGCTTCAGCAATGAACATAATTCAATGAATTACTTAAAAGAGATTTCTTTACTTTTGCCTTTTGTACTCATTTCTTTTAGAATATCAATGTTTTTAGATGCTTTGTTTCCTTTTTCTTGAGAAGCAAGTGAACAGATAATTGCAGTCTCAGTTTTATAAATTCAAAATATTTCTACTGGCCTCATAGAGGCTTCAGATCTATTTTTGATATTTTGTAAGCATAGAATTCAATGAGTTTCAGTGCAAATTACACATGAGCAGAAGTGAAAATTAGATCAGGATGTGGCCTTGGCCTGTTTAAAGAAGGTGCTTCTTAAGAGCAACTCTTTTAAGAGAAAGCTTCAGAGAAATACCAAACCCCACTCAGTTCTAACCTTTTGTTTCCAAAATCCTTTGAGGTGATTCTCTTGTTTCTTCCAGGGTCTGCCTCCATCTCTATCCTCCCTTTTATTCTGTATTTTCTCCATAATTTTTTTCTGCTTTGCCACATAAGATCTCTTACTGCTGTTAGTTCATTCCTTCTTGACATGTACTAGCTGAAAGCAGCCTCCCTTTCTTTCCACCTCATTGACTCTCTAACCCATTCCTAAACATATCCTTGCCTTCTCCCCTGTCTGCAGCTCTTAATTCTCTTTGTCCCACTAATATTAATTTTTTAACTCCATCAATTTGCTCTTTATAGCCACTCTGTAGAGCACTCCAGGACACAGCTATATAAAAATAAATAATATAATAAATATAGGCATGCCTTCCACTGCTTGGATGTGAAACACTTCGAAGCCAGCTGGAGCTGTCCCTAAATGATGATTTTGGGCCCACACACACAAACAAATCCTCCTGCTTTTACTCAGTCTCCATGGGACAAGGTTATTTTGCACTGTAGCTCCCTTTCTGTGAGCATTTTGGTACTTGTAAAATCAGCCACTGAACATGAATGCACACCAGGTCTTGGCTAATTTTAGTAAATTACTTTTCTTATTGGCTATCATTTCATGCTGAGGTTTCTTTAACATGAATTTTTGAATCCAGCTCTTCTATGTTCAATTTAAATTAGATATTTGGTCATAATACTGTTTCTGGGAAATGTGCCTCTGTGTTAAAGTTTAATGACTTTAGGCTGGGGAAGAGTGGGATGAGTTGACTGGAGTTCTAATGAGTATTTCCTCAGTAATGTAAGTGCCAAAAAACAAATCCAAGGTCATAAAGAATGCTGGTTCCCCTCTGCTTGAGGTAATACAAAAATGTGTTAGTTATCAAAATGTATTTGCAGATGGAATTGTTTTGGGATAAGAGGAAACAGAGGGAAAATATTATGAAACCATGTGCACCCTATTCTCTTTAATGACATGATTCCTTTAAATCAAAGACGCCGGGAGCTTACGTGGGCGTGTGGCTTTCAAAAGATCCCTTTATGTCACTGAAAGGTTGCCAAGTGTTCTGTTAGGCTGGGAAAGGAGAGGCACTGTGACACCTCTTCCAAATAAAACGTGTTTAATCGATCTGGGCCACTGAGTGTGTTCTGATCTTCCCAGGGTGCGAGACTTCGCTCAGAACATACACACATTAAAGAGCTGCTGCTTTACGGTGGTTGCTATCTGCTGCCACAAAAATTAAATATCTCTGCTTTAGATTGCTTGCAGTCAAATCATGTAGCAGTCTGGCTGACTGGCAAATGTTTTTCCACACCCGTTACACACCTACAGCAAGAGAAATGGTGCTGGTGCCAAGGCGAGTAGTGAAGATCTTTCTAAGTGACACGGGAGTTACACATTCACAGTTATTATCAGCTCCTTTTCCTCAAAGAGAAGGCCGAGTCTTTCACTTAGGGATTAAACAAGGCTTTATTTAAAACCAGTGAAAAGTAAATATCCAACCCCTGCTTTGCTATTTCCAGGGGATTTGAGCAGCAGACTGTAAATGACACTAAATGACATCTTAAGGGGGCAGAACAGTTATTAAATATATGCTGTGGAAGGAAAGTTTCTTCTGTTTCAATGAAAAATTTGAAGGAGTCTATTTACTCAATCAAATGGCATTATTTGTAAAACAGCCAAGGGAAATTAAATACAAGTCCTTTTTAAAAAATACTTTTCATGGAAACTTACATTAGAAACAGGCTTACTTTGTGTTCAGTGAAGGAGCAATTTTTTGTCAGCTGAGAAGCACTTGTTTATGGCAGCAATAAACTGCCAACCCAGGCTGCTCACCAAAAGGGACAGAAATCAGCTCCAGGAAGGACAATAAGAGGAACTAATTTACACTCTTCCCCTAAGCTAAAAGCAGCAAGGAGGGAGCTGGGGCTGTCCCAGCTGCCTGTCTGTGCTGTGGAGGTGGTGCAGCCCTGAGCAGGGAGCAGTGCTGTGCTCCAGTGCCTCTCTCCCACAGCAGCATCCTGCCCGCTCCCCAGGAGCTGCTGCCTCGCAGGGCTCCTGCAGTAAAAAGAAATATTGCCAAAACAATATAATAATCAACTTTGTCGGCTTAATCAGCATAATTTGAAGGCTTCCTTTAGTGTTTTTTAAGCGCTGGCCATTTAAATTAGAACTGTAAGATAAGATTTTATAAGAAAGAGTGTGCAAACAATGATGCCTTGATTGGATGTGCTGCAGAATCCACAGAAGGGCACATGAGGCTCTTTTTCTGCTCTTACCATACATACAAGATGTGGTAATTTATAAATAAAGCCTTATTATGGTTTGAAAGCCCAGGAAAGAGATTAGCCATCAAGAAATTAAGAAATTTTACTTTCTGAAGCCTGTAATTTGGGGGTGAACAGAAGATTCTTTTTAGAAGGATTAAAAGAGTAAGAAAAAAAGATGTCTCAAAGCATCTCCTAGATATTGCTCTCTATGGTAGCTTTAGCTGTCAATGCTAGTATTTGCTTGGAAGCAAATTATAGTCATATTAATTAAGTCAAACTTCAAAGTACCACAGTACTTAGTGCTGTGGTGCATATAAGAATTTTAATAGAAGGACTGAGCATTTCTTAAATAGAATAAAATATGAAAGGACCTGCAGGCTTCACACATAGCTGCAGTCCTTAGCTTCATTTCCTGCTATTCCCCCCCAGTCCTTGTCCCCACCACTCTCCTCTCTTTAGTCACTTCACTAAAGGTCATATTAAACAAGTGCACACAGGTTGGGTGAGCTAAGGTGAAGAAAAACAAGATGTTTTTCTGTATAAATGCTTTTTTCATGAAGAAAGAGCATTGCTTGGCACAATTCAGCTCAAGAAGGTGGGTGTCTTCATTTTTTAGTTCCTGTTTGTGTGAACAAGACAGTAAGGAGGCAATAAAAAAGGGAACAGTAAGGTATGTGAGGAGGATAACAATTAAAAACACAATTTGGGATAAGCCTACGCTTATCTTTTAGTTACAACTCCTCATTGAATATATTAGAAAGATACAAGGTGAAGAGTGTCTGTTTTGTCAGGAAATTTTACTCAGCCTCCTTCCTAATGAATTCATGTGGGCTTTTTATTGTTCTTCTGAGTCTCAGTTCAGATGGAGA
The DNA here is from genome assembly GCA_013400955.1 of Drymodes brunneopygia. Classification (NCBI taxonomy): domain Eukaryota; kingdom Metazoa; phylum Chordata; class Aves; order Passeriformes; family Petroicidae; genus Drymodes; species Drymodes brunneopygia. The sequence goes on along the minus strand of VZTZ01045192.1, from coordinate 1,904,834 downwards.
GACAACGTTCATTTTTATTTAATACTAGAACTTCCTCATCTGTTAAAAAAAGGCCAAAAAACAGTTTTAAATGTGGCTGTTCAAATTCACTGCTGTTTTCCTGGGTTTTGGGGGGCAACTTACGCTTACACAATGTCCATAGTGCTCACAGAATCTTAATAATTTTATTTCCTTCTAATTTTCATATACACAGCACTCACTAAAGTGTTTAGCTACAGCCTTGTAGGTATCACAATTAAAAGCTGAATTACCATTGCTAATTCTGTAGGATTGATGTAACAGAGGAGGATGTGGATATATTCTCTGATGTTGATACATCTGTCAATCACTTTAGCTATCTTCTCCAGTCCATCAAGCTCTTAAAACAACAGGGAAAGGGGGATTTAAAATGGTTACCTCCCAAATATCCCATCTGGTCAGGTTCAGAATTTAGTTTCTACCATATAACTCCATTTTAAAACTCCGTTGCATTTTTTTTTCTGGGTGTTAACAACTTCAAATGCAAGACTGCCAAAGTAATAAAGCAACTTTCTGGTTTTAATAATTTGCACTGATCAATAAATTTCTGTAGCACGTGGATAGCATTTTTGTCTGGAAAGGGGTTTCCACAGACAGAATTTACAGTCCCTTTGCAAGCTGGCTCTTGAAGCAAAAAAAAAAAAAAAAAGGGCAGTGAGGTTGAAGAGGTATCAAACAATTGAAATGATGGAAATGTAATTTTTCTAGTACTTTTCAATGTCAGAAGACAGCATTCATAAGGAAAAAAAAATCAAAAGAAAAAAATCCAAAACCAAACAGCCTCTCAAGCAACAAATAAAGATCTTATGAACTTAAATTTGAACACTAGTAACACAATTAGAAGTAGGAAAACAATCTGTGACCCTCTTCCTGAAGAAAACCCAATGAAAATATTCTGCCATTAATAGCTGACTAGTTGTCCTTGTGGTTTCAACACTTTGTAAAGAGATCATGAAGTCAAGGTTGGGGTAGGAAAAAATGGAAAGAAATAACTGGAAAAAAATCCTAGGCCACAGTATGAAGACTTTTTTCCTTTAATATTGCAATAATTAAGTGGTCACAATTTTTGGTTGACTGACAGTGTAAATGAGAACAAAAGCTCCTCACACAGTTCGGGAACCAAGTGAATCTCTGGTGACCATCTGGCCTGACCCCTTGAAACAAAGCACCCTGAAGTTTGATTCATGTTGAAATGAGGTGAGGCTGTTGATGATCCTGACCCAGTGGCATTTGATGTTCCCTGGGATGGGAATTCACAGCCTCTCTGGGAGATGCATTTCACCCTTGCACGAGAGCTTCCCCTGCTGCAGCCTGTGGCTGCTCCCTGCCCTCTCTCTGGGAACCTCTGGCTCCCACTCCTCAGGCAGATGGAGTCAGATGATTCTGACCTGAACAAGCCCAACCATTCCAGCCTGTCCTTACCCAGTATCTGCTGCCTCCCCCAGGGCACACACTGGCCCTTGCTGGACTCATCCCCTTGGTCACCAATTCCTTGTGCTGGGAAGCCCCAGGCCAGGCACTGTGTCAGATGCAGGCTCCCAAGGGCTGAACAGAGGAGAATAAGCCCTTGCTTCACTCATCTCACTGCATTCTAATAAATGGAGCCAGAATGCAGTTAACCTTCATGCCACAGAGGCATGCTGCTGATAATGTCAGGATTATATTGGAGGATAAGCAGTAAAATGAGAATTTAATTTTACCATTATCCATAGTATTGTTAGGATCTGGAATTTAGGCCAGCTCGCTACCCAAGGACAAATTTTCAAGCTGGTGATGTACATGGAAGCAAAATATTAGTATTGTCCGTTCAATGTAGGAGTGGCAACAAAGAAAATTCAAATTTTGTAATTCTAGACCCTCTTCCTACAATAATAGGAACTACAATCACTCTTCTTGGCCCAGAGGGCTAATCCTGACTGATTTGGAGCATCCTGTGGGATACTGAGCTCCCTCTACTCCCACGGACTGAAAACCTTACAGAATAAAAACATTGGAAGACCTGCCTTTGATCACCAAATTTGAGTTTTCAGTCCCAAAAGGAATAATTTCCCTTTCTCACTTTGTCTTCTTTGAGCTTCTTACAGGGCTCTTTCCTTCAAATTCCTTGTTTGGGAAGACACGATGTTTAGAAATACTTCTGATTGCTTCTAGAATTCAAGATAAAAGATCTGGTTTGGAGAGGAGTTTGTTGTTGGGTTTTTTTTTCCAAGCAACAGAAGTCATTCAAGCCCATTTTAATTGCTGCTTTCTTTCTATCTGCTTACAGTATGTTCATCTGTTGCACAGGCTTTAATCACAAATGTGCCAAGTGTAGTGGAATAGTTAGATGAAGCACACACTGGGGGAATGGCAGAATCAATGTGCTTAATCTGTTCTTAATCCTCTCCTGCGCGTAGGAGACCTGCATGTGCTGCTGTTCCATGCACAGACACAGGGGCTGGTGTGATTTATGCAGCTCTGGTTGTGCAGCCCAGCCTTCATTCAAAGAGACTCAGAAGCCATCAGAAGGGAAGGGGGAGAGGCAAAAGAGAAATTGTGGTAATTATTTTTACTGTCTGAAATTCAAGAGAGGCATCTATTAGCAGCATAATATATGGAGCATTCAAGAAAGAAAAAAGATGTCAGCATTTTTATGTTTCTGCTCAAAATGTGCCTGAGACTTTCTCGTCTGCAACAACCACAGACTTAAATCAATGCCTGCAATGTTTAGGATCCTTTTGGAGTGGCAGCCAGAGGCAGGTGACCAAATGTACCTAACCTTAAACCCTTTGTAGGTGCTGCTCCATCTCTCCAAACCAGCCACCCCTCTTTTGCCAGGCACACAGAACAGTGTCCTACTGCTCCCCTATTTTGATGACTTCCCTGTGAGCCTTTTCCTTGCTGTCAGAGTGCAGGTGTATGACAGGATGGACAGGGCACATCCCAGGTCAGCGTGGAACTGAGAAATCAAGGACTCCCTTCCAACAAGGCAGGTATTTTATTTTAATTCACAGCTTCTCTGGGACTGCTTTTTCATTCCAGTGCCAACTTGTTGCACTGCTGGCAACAGAAGAAACACACAGGTTTCAGAGCAGTAGTTGAACCACAGGCAGGGCTACTTAAAAAAGTGCTGCCCTTTTTCATTCTCTCATTTATATATGTTTTTAAAGACAATCATGGATTGGTGAAAGCAGTTAACACCTCTATAAGTTCACAGGATAAAGACATGGTCAATCATCTTTCTCCGCCCCAGAGGAAAGGAATGAAAAACAATCTACAAGTGCAAAACAATCCCAGTCAGTTAAGAAAACAAGGACCATGTTTTTAGAAAATGCATGGGAACTTGTACTACAAAATTGCAAACAGGGAACCCTGCAAAAAGCAGGGCGACACCAACTCAACTGAAAAAAAAAAAAGAATTTAAGCAGTTCTTGAGCCATAAATGCTCAAAAACCTTGTAAAAAAGCCCCACATAGTCAGGAAAATATGCCAAATGTCTTACACATGCATGCCTACTCTCAAAACTGGGTGACCCAGACACATCCTCAAGTGCTCATTTGAATTAAGAGCATAAAGTTCTGTTCTAAATATGACTGTCCCTGACTGGTACTTCTTTGCCTGGTATATCTGCCCTTCTTTCAGCTGCCCATGATGTGCAGCAAAGCACATTATGTCAGGAGCAGGCAGTGCAGCAAGGGTGTGAATTTCCTCCACTCAAATGCAGGCAGAACTAGACAGTTCCCTTCCTCTTATTTCTCCACCTTTTCCTCACAATTCTCACTGTTTTCCCTCTGCTACCTTCACAGAAAATAGTTATGGCCTTAGTGATAATTTGTGGCCCAGATTTCAGGAAAACTTCTGATTTGAGGGTGAAGCAACTGAATGGGTTTAAAAAAGGTGTGAAGTTGAACTGACCCCATCAATCTCTCTGAAGAACAGGAATATTGTTATCCTGGATCTAACTCAATTCCCATTAGAACAGGGATGACTTGGAGCTGTGATTTAAAATAATGACACCATTTAGTGTTATTGAGATATGGGAGGGTAAACAGAGTAACAGAAAACCAGAAGCATTTTAAAATGTCATGGTCTACAAAAGAATGGACACGTTATAGCTTTGTCATGATCATGAGAGTGGATTGTGTCCTTTGCATAACAGTTTCATTGCCTAAGAAAATTGTAAAAAACAGGCCTACAAGGACCAGTTCCAGTTCTCTCAAATCATTATAAGGCTATGCAATACACCATTACAAAATCAGTAGTTGTGCAAGAAGCAATCATAAAATAGCCAGATTGCATCTTCATAACATTTCTATCTGTTTGTGTCAGTATTCATTTAGGAAGTCTTTAATCTGTATATCTATATGTGCAGAAGGAATATGAAATACTGGTATTTCATATTTTAATTAACTGCTATGCCTGTGATATATTTTCCCTCTGACATTGTGCTTGCTTTCAAACACAAGAACACAAGAAGCCAATGATGGAAAATTCTACTTGGAAAGAGGAGGGTCCTTTGTATCAGAGTACTGCAGTGAGCATCTAACACCAAATACTGTATTTCTGCTGATGCCTGAGTTTCAAAAAAAGGAACAAACTTACTCTGTTCATGAGACAGGAGCAACAATTTTAAAATGGGTGCCCAATGAGGCTTGTTTTGCAGAAAAGACAGATTCTTCTGCTCACCCTTGGAGATGCATAACCCTTCTACCAGTTTAAAGCAGAAGGGTGCAACTGATTAATCACTTCTGAAAATCTTGGCCTTTATTTTTAGTCAGTGCAAGAAGAGCCCCTGATTGTGACAAAATCCCATACCACAGCCTCCCTTTCAGAGTAAATTATGGACACGGTTATAAACCAGCAAAAATAGAGGTTCATAATGAAGAGGATGACAGAATTTTAATTAGAGAGGGCATGAAGAACAATGCTGTAATAAAATTAGTGGGGGGAAAAAAGTGTCATTTAGTCCATTATATGCCTGAAGATTTCACTACAGACAAATCAATGTGCTTGGTTATATTTGCTCAGAAATCAGTGATCTTAGAACCTTTAATGCTGAGAGTGCTTCATGCCTTAAATTCATATGTGAATTTTGATTAATCAGGATTAAGGGTGCCTCTGTGAGAGAGGTAAAGGCAGTGAATATTGCCAATCCCCAGCAATGCAGTTTGTTTTGGTAAGTCTGATGCAGTCAAGGCTCAGAATGGACACTGCATTTGGACACTGCAGTTAAATCAACTGACTCTCTGTAACCCACACACTGAAGTTAACTTGGTCAAAGCAATATTAAGACATTCACTTGGGACAGGTTACATTAAGAAAGTTCTAAGGTAATATTAGAAGAGTTCTTTCTATATGGGTGACAGCTTAGTTTTTTGATCTGTGAAAAGAAAGAGAAGGGTCCAACAATAATTTTTAGGGTTGCACACAAAACATGCAGATCACATGAAATACCTGGGAATTTTTAGGTCTCTATTATTAAAGAGAACAGATAAGGGCCAGCTGGTCTACATTGGCTGTTTTGACTCTGTTACTCTGCAGGCTCCAAGGTGCTCAATTCCCTCCGTTATGAAATTAAAAAGCTCTGTAAATAACGTTTATCGTTAGTCAGAGGTGTGTAATTTCCACTGACACATGCATTTCCTCTGTGTGTGCATGTATGATTGCAGGGTGATGGACAGCCATATTTTAGCACTTAGTCACGGACAATGATAAAACTCCTCTCAAGTTTAATCACTCCCTTTTCAACAGAGTCTAAGTGCAGAACAAAATATTGCTCACTATGAGTTTAGTGGGTTGAAAGGGGTACCAAAGGCTCAGCTGAATGGTTTCTGTCTGCTTTCTCACAGAGTGCTTTTCCTGACAGCAGAGAATGACAGTTATAGGGTGGTGCCACTAATTCATTGCTTCTATTAAGGCAGAGTCTAAAGCTGTGTTTGAACCAGGTGGAGGCCACACGGTCAGAGCCTCAGGCTTCCAAAGTGGAAAAATCCCCAAGTTCTTCATTAGACACTGACAGGGAGAACAGAGAGATGAAGTGACCTTCTGCTATGGAAGGTTCTAACCCTACCAGGAATTTTATTGCTTGGTGAGACTGCAAGGGCCTTCATGTGTCTGCAAGAGAAGGTTTTAGTGAAGTGTCTTTGCAGGCATTTGAGGAGGAATCATTTTCTGGAGCTATTGTTTACCAACAACTCCTTCTTCAGATACTTATGAGCCTTTCTTTATTTCCTTTGAACCAAATAATTTGTTTTTGCTTGCAAGTAAAGAGCCATTCTACTAAAAGCAAATAATTTCTATGTGTCTTTTCAAATGATCTTCAAAACATCAAGCACAGTCATGGATGCCTGAAGACAGAATAGTATCTTCATAAAAATGCAAATTATTCCAATCATAATAGCAATCAGAGCCACAGAGAGCAAGGGATTTCTCAATTATAGCTCTTGTGTGGCACTCAACATTCCCACTGAGACACAGCAGAGGAAAATACAACAGTTTAAATAATACTGTTGTCCATTACCTTGATAATTCCTAATGGCATGAATATTATTTAAAGACTTTGAGATAAATACACCTCATAGAAAACAGCATAAATTATAACTTTTGATTACAGCTCATATAAATACACTTTGACATATTTTATACCAAGATTTTACAAGACAAACACAGAGGTTGAAAATTATCACAATCACTGTATGACAACTGGGTTGCAACCTTGATTGCTCGTGCAATAAGGTAAAAAATGGCCCCAGTTGTTCAAGGCATACAAAATAACAGCTCAAATATCACTCAGTTCTTGCTCTTTGGACAAGCAACCTAGAACTGCTATAATTAAAGATAATGAAAATTAATTACTTCACTATAAATACCTTGTATCAAGTCTGGATCTTGTTTGTGCATACCCTAGTCCCACATACATTCTACTGCTCGCAGTTTTACTCCATTTTCCTGGGCAAGCCCAAAATACACTAATTGAGCAAATAATATGTTGTAAGGTTCTTTAGATTGTGTTTACAAAGACTAAACTCCTCAGAATTTGTCTGTAAACAATTCTTTTGTTCACTTGCAGACTTTGGGAAATTTTTAATATTGGAAAACAAAGTGTTAGCATGGGTTCCTCATACTTTGGGGTGCACAAGAGGAGTTATTAAGGTCAAGAGGTTGGCAGAACTGACAGAACTGGAAAGGTTCAGCTGTAACTAGAGGGAGCAGAGTTTAGTTTTCTAAAGCACTGCATGTCTCAGAGATTTCTCTCTGTATTTTGAAGATGGGTCTTTGTTGCACAGCTGGCAACAGAAGAAACACGCAGGTTCCAGAGCAGCAGTTGGATCTCCAGGCAGGACCAACCAAAAAGGCCCTGCCCTTCTTTATTCTCTTATTTATATCTGTTTCTAAAGACAATCAGGCATTGGTGAGAGGGGTCAACACTTCTGTAAATTTACAGGATAATTACATGGTCAATCATCTTTTTCCACCCCAGGGGAAAGGAATGAAAAACAATCTACAAGCGCAAAACAATCCCAGCCAGTTAGGAAAAACAAGGACCATGTTTACAGAAAATGCATGGAAAACTTGTACTACAAAGTTACAAATATGGAACCCTGCAAAAGCAGGGTGACAGGTCTTTAATCCAAAGGACAGCCATGCTGCTTTGGCTTCGTTTCAGAATCAGTGGTTGTGCAGCAGGAGGAAATACTGAGCAGACATTAAACAGATTATTACTATTATTATTATTAAAAATACTGTGATGCCTGTTTACATTTTAATACACCATCATGCAAAGTCCTTTCCTTCACACAACCTGGGGACTGCAGCCTCCCCCCAATAAGCCTCACTCTGATCTCTTAAACACTGGATGTGCCACAAAATCCCGTGAGCTGCCAAGAAAGCAGCAAGATGCCTGTGCACCTGTGCTCTGGGGGCTGGCTGCCAGAGCAGCCCCATGGCAAAGCCCAGGAGAACGGGCATTTCCTGGGAAACCACCAGCTGGAGAGATTGCTGCAGCAACAGCTTCCCTTTGCCCTTCTTCCCTACCCACATCACCCTCCCTTCTCCGTGCTGAGACATCGCTTGTTATCAGACACATCAGTGCTGATGGAGCTCAGGAATTTTGTGTTGCTGCCAGGTCATTGTGAGTAGCTGAGACCTGAGATCCACCTCATCCCATGAGACCTGTGATCCACCTCATCCCATGAGATCTGAGATCCACCTCATCCCATGGGACCTGAGATCCACCTCATCCCATGAGACCTGGGATCCACCTCATCCCATGAGACCTGTGATCTACATCATCCATAAAACCTGTGATCCACCTCATCCCATGAGACCTGTGATCCACCTCATCCCATGCTGACTTCAGGGCCTGCTCTGGTGGCCCTTTGCTTTGTACAAGAATATATTAGAATACTGTCTGCACTCAATGTCCTAAAAACCACTGGTGGTGGTTTTCAAAGAAATGAAATCCATCTATTGGAAGGAAAACAACATTCCTAGAAAACATAATTGCAGTTCAGACTGCCAGAAGAACAGCTGATATTCAGTAGCTGAATGTTAATATTAATTGTTGTTAAAGTTTCAATAAGTAAATTGCAGAATTTCAATGTGTCTTTCATGAAAGCTGTGGGAATTGCTGTAATGACTTTTTTCCTAATTTCAGAACATTGTGTTTCTCACAGCTGGCCCATACCTCCCACTTGCAGGGCAGCAGGAAAAGGAGAAGGGAGAAAATATGGTCTTGTTAGAAAAGGATCCCTCTACCTATCTTTACCTTTCAGAGAAAACAGAAAAATATTGGTTGTATTTTGGAAGACATAATGTGAAACAGGGAAAAGACATTAATTCTGTACAGTGTCCCTAAACACTTATTCTACTCTTTTTTTCTTTCTTGACCTGTTTATTTTTTATTTATTTCCTTCTGTAAGTCAGAAGGTCATAAATCAGGAGATCTTATTGCTGCATCTTTCTCAGACTTACCTGTCCATTTGCTGCCAGCTCTTTCACTCTGTTCTACAGATCTCTGCAACAAATATTTCCCTTGGTCCTCTATTTGGTCTCTTCCAGTACACTAGAACTGTCTTTTTTACTGAAAAAGAAAAATATTTAACAATGAGAGACTGATAAAAACAATTCATACAGGTTTCTTTATAACCTCAATAACTCCAAGGTCTCTTTACCAACTCCCATGAGATTTTTCCATTACTTTTTTGGTCTGTGGAACATCACAGATGTTGTCAATGGATATGAATTACTGAAGGCTTACAGGTGTAAGAGTTAACATTGTTTTATATGTCCTTTTTTTGCCCCCCTACTGGACTAGAATTTCAACCACTAAATGCTCTGGTATATGGAAAATGTGGAGGAACCAAAGGGTGGAAAAAAGTGGACTGGAACTGGTGAAGTAAGGGCAGCTTATTTTTGAAACTTAATCTTTGGGAAAATAAGCTAGTAATTTTAAAGTGGCTGGTTTTAATAAGTAATTTTCCTATTAATAGAATGGTATATGGGGTTTTTGTAATCATAATTTGCCTGGAATAAAAACAAGCTTCCCTCCAAAAGAGATATTGCAGAGTGGTGACCGAGGAGGATCGTGAAGAGCCTGTGCATGACACAAATGGGAAGGAATAAAATGTGTCTGTGTTGAGAACACAGCATTGAAAGATCTATTGTACTTAGATGTGAATTACATGGATCACAATATTTTCATAATTTACAGACATCTATATCAACATATATGAGGGGTTTTTTTTAAATATAACTAAAAAAAATGTATTTTTTTTCTTTTCTTCCAGTAGAAGTTTCAGCAAAGTACATCTTTTTTAAGTGGGTGAGATTTATGCTTCTTTTCATTTTCTGTGCACGGCTTTTAAAAATGAGTAAAGATTCAGAATTTTTTTGGCAGAATTTGTCATGCACAATTCCCAGACCAGTTCTACAGTTGGAAGCACAAGCCAGTATCCAGAAGCCTGATGATCCTGGCCAACATGGCCCAGAGCCTAATCTCTGTTTGTCAGTCTTTCTTTAGCCTGAAATCTTCATTACAAAAAAACCCCCAAAAAACCAAAATATACAAAAACCCCCCAAAAAGGAAAAGGAAAAAAAAAAACCAACAAAACCCCAAACCCAAAAAACCATCAACAACAAAAAATAAACCAAAATTGAACAAAACCAACCCAGTCTTTGAAAAGCTATAGCAAAGTCAGTTCAGGAATTGTCACAAGATCTCCAGTCCTCTGGCTGCAGTTTGAGTTTTATGCCCCTTTTCCCCTCCTATGGGTATGAGCATCTCATGCCCTGGGGGCTGCATGCATGGAATGAAATTCACAATCTGCTCCAAGAAGAAATGCAGTCTGTTCAACATCATGTACAAGGCACTAAAATCCTGCCCAGAAGTTTTCTTCATTTTGGTAATACTTACACTCCCGATTTTATGTCCAGATACCTTTTTCTTCCTGGCATCCATTTTTTTTGATTACTTGTTTTGTTTTACAAGGCCTGAACACAGCATCTGTGCAGTGCTTCACACAGGATTTGCAAGATGAGACACAGACCATGAGACCTGGGCACTTCTTTTGGCAGAATTGATCATTAGAATTCTTTTATTATTTCATTAGTTATTTTATATTTGAATATGTGTTAGGAATAGGAACATGAATATAGTATAATTCAGTCAGTAATGAAAGAAAAATTCTTAGGGATAAGGATGTCAGGTGTTGAATGAAATTGGGAAAAGGAAAGAGGAAAGAATACAAGGGAGATTTTGCAGTGATTCTTTGGGATTTAAAAAGGTACCTAAGGATATAAGAGAGGGTATGTGGCATGAATATTTATTATATCGCAGTATTTGAAACTTAACTTGTCAATAATAATCAAAGAAATTTGCTACTGTCAGGTGTTCTGTAAAGGGATTCCTGCAAACATTCTCTTCTGAGTCTTGCCTATGATCAAACCAATTCCTTACATATTTAATAGGGAAAAATACAGACTTTTACTAAACACATCTAATCTGTTTAAACTACTTTTAAACAATATTCCTCACTATAAAAAAACAATTTTTATCATTGAGAGATTCTAATATGTGTGTATGATCTTTCTTCCCCAAAATGTTGACAATATTATTTTTAGCTGAATATTACAAAAATATTTTTTTTTTCTTTTTTTAGGATTGCATCAGTAAAATCCCACTAAAGAACATTTCTGCTAATGATGACCATGTCCACACATGAATCACAGAGAAGTCAGGTGAAGAATAAATATACCAAAGTCACAATGACATGTCCTGGTAGCTCAGCACCTACTGAGCTGTTGGCAAGTAGAGCACAGAGTGAACCTTCCCTGCAGGAATGAGTGCTACTGTTGTGGATGCTGCAGTTCCACTGGCTCCACGAGTTCAGACCACCTGGCACCACCAAATTTATATGTTTAGGAGTTTGAGTCAATAGCAGTATATGGATCCAATTGCCTAGTACACAGAAAAAAATTGCAGAAATAATAATCAGCAAGGAGTGAATGGCTCAAAACCCCAAAGAGATTGCAGGGAAAAAACACTGTAAAAAGCCCTCTTAACCTTAAACTTTCATATGTGGGAATGCCATTATTCACTTACAAAGGCAGCAGTAGCACAAGTCTAAAATCCTAAACATTCCCTGCACATGGTATTGTGTTTTAAACTCTACTAACGTTCACAGAGAGTTACTTTTATTACGAAAAATTAGCCCTGAGAAACGTAGTGGCAGTCTCAAGTACCTGGTACATTTTAGAGCATTAAGGAACTTGCAAATTTTCAGACACACTGTTGCGGTTTTCTCCTCAGGGTTATTATGCTGAAATAATGGAACAGCCTCTTGCCTAAAAACCTGGAAAGTCCTACATGACAAAAGGTTTACATTTCAATTACTAGCTTCATTTACCCATAGGAAGCAAACATTTGAATATCAAATTTTCTAATGTGCTTCCAAGCATGGGTGGGAACTTTTTGAAAAACTCGTGTTAGAAATATTTACTGTCTAAGGTGTGTCAAGATTCAAACACCTTTTTTTTTTTCTTTTTTTCTTAGGTTTTGAGGAAAAACACGTCTATATGCCTTTGTGGCATTTTCCAGAGAGGTTTGATGATCAGATGTTTTCTCTGATTATCAGCCTGTCAATGCAACATATCATCATGGTAGCTTACTGCAAATCATGGTAGTTACTGTCAGATCAGCCCAAAGGATGCCAAAACATTTATTTTCATGGTAAACCGCAGTAGTTTTGCTCTTTGAATGATCAGACAAGATGGAATTTTCATATTGTCTTTCCAATTAAAAGTAAGGAAATAGGCTATCTATGTAAATAAAGCATCAGCATTTACAAGTGCTCATAGTTATTTCAAGAGTACATTTTAGAAGGTGGTTTGGGTGTGGGGAAAGAGGTAATTCAAAAGCAAACAGCCAAATTTTGTTCTATAGTGGAAAAGTGATACTTCCCTATATAATGTTACTGTATAGTCAGAGATGACAGTGGACAAAATTGCTGAATTTCTGGCTGCTAAAAATCCTGCAGGATTGCCTTAGTCCTTGGAAAGATGAAAACATGGGATCTTTAAGGCTTAAAGTATTTATCCAAGTAATTTTGGAGGACCAGAGTCAAGAAGATGAGTGTCTCCAGCAATGCCTCAGGATCCTGCTGTGTTTGATAATGCTGAGTTGCAGCATATTATGTAGTGCTCTTTGCACAAATGGGGACAAATTACATTTTCTAGCCCTTGGTGGCTAGTCTGGCACATATTTTATGGTAGTTTTGGCTACAGTATCCTGAGAGACACATGGAAAGATCTGTTAAACCAAATGGAAATATTTCAGTCATTGTTTTGGCCTGGAAAAGCAAAATTCTTATTGTTTCCATGATGCACAGAGTTTCACAATATTCTTGGAGTTATCCCTTCATGATTTCACAGGCTCCTCAAGAATCCCAAGTGGATGTTTGACTGTGAGAGTTTGACTTGCTCTTTCAGCAGTTCATGTCATAGAGAGGCTTTAGACAGTATAGATTCTTAATATCAGTAGTCCCAAGATAGAGTTTCTATGCTCTGGGGAAAAAAATAAATCTCCATTTCACCACTGAAATACCCTTTCCAGATTCCAATCAAATGGAAAGAAGAGTTTAAAATCATGACTTAACTAGAGCCTTCTAAAAGCAAATCCAGAGTCCAGCAGGATGTGAGTTTCAGGTAGGAAATGAAATTTTAGACAAAAGAAATTGTGAGTCAGATTTTAGCTGAAAAAATTCAAAAGGATGAAATTTATTTTTATGATTTTTGGTTCAGAATTAATTTTAAAGGCAGCTAGGTCTGCTGGAGCACTGGAAATTAGCTTAGAATCTGAAGGTGTTGGAATAGCATATTTAAAGTCCCTGATCTGAAGTGAGATGCCAGGGACTCAGACACATAATTTCCCTAAATGGATGCAAACGAATGCACTCACATTATTTCAGCATGTGAGCATCTTGCCCTGTAACTTAATGGAGTGTTTAACTTCTGAGTTTCACTGGCCCATAAATACATAAATGATCATAACCTGATCTGTAGCAAACTGCTAGCTCTGATCAGCAAAATTTAATAACAATCTCTTCTTCTGGGAAAAATGACCATAAAATCTAACTCCTGTGTAGCCTTTTCCAGGGCTACAACTCCCACTAATTCTTACCTGGCTTAAAGAAAAATTTCCATCTCATATGGCCAGTATCATTTACTACTCCAAAACAGCAATTTGTGTCCATATTTATATGTGAGAGCTGCAAATTCACAGAAACTTGCCAAGTGCAGTAAGCTGAATTCAAATTAAAATAAATTGCTACAGAAGTGCAGCATTCAGGTTAGATATAAATAGTCCTGTAGCATTATTAATAGATGTTGAGTTGTCTGGTTTTCAGTTTCCCAATCTGCATTTCTCTCAAATGTTGGTAAAATGCAGGTGAAGTGCCCTTTTTGAAAGAATGAGGTCTTTGTTCTGTAAAACTGGGCATTTTTGGGGATAAATGACTGAGGGAATAATGCACACTAATCCATCTGCAAGAGTCTGATTCTAGACCTATTGAAATTAAGGTTTAGGTACAGCTCTGTATTCTGTTAGTCGTTTGTTTACCAACTTAGTCCCTTCATCATTCGAGCCTGTGAGATGCAGAGTGGGGAGAGTTCCATACCACTCTCACTCAGGATGAAAACAAAACTCTATGAAGAATCCTGTGAAAAGTCAAGAGATTAAGGCATTCCACAGGCTAAAGTAATAATGCCTGAAACAGGAGAATGACAAAGGAATGGCACATTTTCACATCCTAAATGGCTTTTCTAGGCTGCTGGCCCCTCTAAGAACATAAGGCAAAATCATTTGCAAGTTCTATTGGGCTTACACAAAGATTTTTGAGGCCACTGTATTTAAGAGAACAGTCATGGAGAGAAATCCAATCTAAAAAGCAGCTCAAATCAACTCACTACAAATCACCTGTCAAGATTTGCTGTTGTGAAAAGCCTTTGCCACACCCACGACTGCTTTTATCTAAAGCCTGATAGGGAAATGGTATTTGTTAAAAGAAAAATAGCTGTCAAAAGTTACTCATGGCCCCAGCTGAGAGAGGTCTCTGGGACACATAAACATTTGTTTTGAGCAAGAAAACCACCTCAAGTTTATCTCAAGAGCTTAATACCTTGTGATGCTGTATGATAAAACTCTTTACAACCTAATCTGCCAGTTGAAACGATCCCTTTTTATTATTAGATAAAGTAAAAGTTTGTGCTGACAACTGAACTGTGTCTGCAGTCTGGGAACTTCTAACCAGCACTGACACTCTGAGCAGGAGTGGCCAAGACAGAACTTCACAGGTTCCATGATCCAAAACATTAAATTGTGTCCCAGTTCAAAGCAATGCAGCAAGCCAAACTTCTGTGTTTATTAAATTTCAGAACACACTTTTTAGAGCAGAAGACTTTAAAAGAAAAGGTAATATAAGAAGGTAACAAACAATAAGCTTTACTTAATTTCTAACATGCCTCCAAAGCATAATTAGCTATTTCATTTCTTGATCAACTCTATTCCCTAGTGCTGTTTTTCCCAGAAAATCCTTACATGCCCTCTTCACGTTTAAATAAAGCATTGGAAGGAAAGGTCTCTATTTCTAGGTGTGGAACCCACCCAAAAGCACTCTTGGGCAGAGGCTCTGGGGTGTTCTGAGATGGGCTTGCAGAGCTGGTCCTCTGGAGACCCCAGCAACAGATAAAATAAAGAGGCCTTTTTTTGTTTGCTCTCTGAATTTAAAAATGATGCTACAGTCTGACAACATTGTGTAACCTTATGCAGTTAATGATTGGAAGTTTCCTTTATTCAGACTCAGGTTTCAATGTTCTGACATGACTCCCAGAGTGATATTCTGGGCTTTAACATCATGGAATAGATTGAGGCTGGGCAATGATGTTCTGTACAGCTTAAAAATGCTTATTGCCACATAGGGAGATGAGTGTAGGTGGGGTAGGCTGTAAGTTTTCTCTTGGCCCTTATTTTCAGTGACCTATAAAGCAGCTGATGATGCGTGGGAATCCCTGTTGAAGCACATTGGTAACATCTTCATACCTGAACAGGAATATTCTGCTGTAATAAATATGCCAAAGGGAATTATTGTGTAAAAATAGCAAACATCAAGCCTTCATTACCACACAAGCATGGTGTAAACAGCTCATACCTGACACAATATCACAAC
The DNA here is from genome assembly GCA_013400955.1 of Drymodes brunneopygia. Taxonomy (NCBI): domain Eukaryota; kingdom Metazoa; phylum Chordata; class Aves; order Passeriformes; family Petroicidae; genus Drymodes; species Drymodes brunneopygia. The sequence continues at coordinate 1,889,115 of VZTZ01045192.1, read as the reverse complement.
TCCAGAAAACATTAGGGAAGGAGAAGGTGAAATAATCAGGTTAGTTATTCATTATAGTGTGAAAATAGACCCCCAAACTGTAAGCTTGCAAGGAATGGCATGAATAAGTTCACTCCTAAGAATAGTCCCAAGGAAATCAGTGAAATCACTGTACATATTTCTCCCCACAAGGTATGCAAGCATTTCCAGGCCCAAAGCTATATTAGTCACAGTGCTGAAGTGAAAAATAGGTCACAAGAAGTTGAAGCATTTCTGCCAGCATTGGCATCATGGGGATTCCCCCACACACTGAATGGTTATTTTACCTGTGGGATCTGCTCTGTTCCCCAACAAGAGACCAGACCTGACTCTGCTGAAGATACAGAACCTAGAAACAACTGAATAGCTCAAAGAAGACTGTTTTCCATTCTACCTCATTAATCAATCTGGAGGAGCCCTAAACCCCTTCACTACCTGTCCCCATAGTGCCACACGACTGCAGGAGCCCAAGGGACAGGCAGATAACAAGTGACACTCCATTTGTGTGATCACAACTACCTAAAGTCTATTTATTTGCCTGCAGTGTTCTTTCTCTATTTCTGTTTTTATAGACAAGGTTTTTTCCCAAGAAAATGACTACAATACATGTGCATTTCTACATGGTCTGTAACCCCATAATTAATGCTGAAGAGGTTGTGGCCTGTGAGCTTCTGTCAGCAGCCTCTTCCAGTATCTGCAGGATGCTGAGCATTATGGCATCTGTCAAAACTCTTTTATGCAAGGTGTTTGGCAGCATCCTGTGGGGTACTTTTACCTTGCTGTGGCACTTGCATTGCAGCCTTTGCTGTAAATTGGCATCATCAAGGTCACACTGGGAATGACTTCACAGTCACTGTGGAAGGATTGCAGGGTTCTTTTGGTTTTGGTATTTTTTTTCCGCCCAATAGTTTGCAGCTAGTGAGCATATGCTGCCAAAGCAACAAAACCAGGTGAGCAAAACAAATTAACACATTTAGTGAGCTTGGCAAATGGCAAATTCTTTGTTCATTTTAGTATTTTGATACAGGCTGTTGATTGACATGTTTTAATGAGAAGGTTTCATTTTCTGTACATTAATCTGTAAATTTATAAGCAAATATAGACTGAAGAAACCATTTTATTTGAGTTCAAGGTCTTATGTAAAAGACATGAACTAAAAAAATGAAAATTTTTTAAAGATATGTACTAAAAAAAATTAGAACTGGAAACATAAAGATCAGCATGAACGGTCATAGCTAAAGGTGCTCACATATTGACCACGTCAAAGAACATACAGGTGAAACAGTGTAAGCCAGATAAATCACAAAGAATGATGGATTTCCAAGTTAACAAATACTGTGATGCAGTTCTGGGCTCTGAAAGTTATTTTTAGAATACAAATGGAAGTGTTGTTCGGTTGAGAAAAGAGTAAACATCTAAGAGCTGTATTAAATGTTTTGAAAAAATATTCTTCTCCTTTATGCCTCAAGGAGCTTTGGAGTTGTTTTGCTATGAAAGAAGGTCCCCAAGTGTGATCAAGATGTTAGGAAATTATTTTGTTGCTTTCTGTCAGCTCACAATAAGGCACCAAATTAAAGATGAAGTTTAAATGAAAAGGTCATAACTTGCAGCTTAATTTCATATAAAAATGAAAAGCTGTCCAGTGACTGAAAGCTCTGAGATGGCACCAGGCAAAGGGAGGCAAGTCAAATAGAGAGATATTTAATTGTAGGGTATAATAGGGACTGATAATCAGTGAGAGCCTTCAAAAGATTAGAGGAACAGCTCTTTGTGTATTAATCTCAGCCCTAGCTGAGATTAATATTTCACCTGTGCTACTTTGCCACTTTGATTCTGCAGATCTTCTTAAGCCTCCCCTTTTTGTATCACCCTTTCCCCTTTTGGAAACCCTCTTCCAACAGAAAAGAGGAGATGGCTTCAAAATAAACACAACAACTGACAAGAAATATGAGATGAAATTTCATATGTAGACATGGACAAAAAATGCCCATCTAAGATAGGTTGCCCCTCTTCCTCCCTACCCTTTTTATCTATTATCTTTTAGGTCTGCAATGCTTTTCTTTGCTGGATGTACTTCTACTGAAATACATCAGTGCTTGACAAGAAAGATCCACTGAATTCAAGAACTGTTCAACATACAGTTGAAAACAAGCCAAGTTTCTATTTAATAGAAATATGAGAATAAAATCTACCTATTTTGACCTTTGCCCATTTCACTATATGTTCTTGAAGTACCTAAAATACTGCTTTTTATGCTTGAAATTATGCTGCTGAGCTACCATGGCAGAGCTTTACCTATGGGGTGATTAACCTCATCTCCCATTTTGCACTCCAGACAGAAAAAATCAAATTGGGATTACTTACAAATGGATATTTGGAGCCTCTCTGTACAAAACCTTCCTGAAGTGCTGTGAAAAGTATAATATTTATTTCAAACTATGCTGCTTTGAATAACAATCACACATTTTTTCACACTTTTCTTTTGAAATTGTAGACATAAGCCACAGATCACTGACAAAGGAAGAAGCTGTGTGCATAGCAGCTGGATATCAAATATCACAGCTGGAGGAAGAGGAATAAAAAGAAGACAATCAATTCAGAATATTTCTTTCCTATTCTATCTCTTCTGCTGGACAGAGCACTTCACAGCTATGACTACTTGAGACCTAAAATAATTAAAAATTCATATTTTACTTTCTGCCTCAGGCATCTGTGTCTACTATTTACAGAAATTAATATAAATGGGGTATCAGTGATTTGCCTGACTGGAATAAACACGCTTGAGTACAGATATCTGTGCAGAATATGCAGAGAAATTTGATAAAGAAGCAGATGGCTTGCAATTTTCTCCTTTTTATTTCTTGTTCTATCAGCACTAACAAGACTCAAGGCATTGTTCCCAAGCCTAAAGGTTTGTAAGTCTGGGTGCTGTCCTTTGTAACTTTCTAATAGGATTTTCCAGAAGGGAACAGTAAATTGATGCCACTTCAGCACCACTACTGATCATTGAAGAGGATATTTAAGACAAAGAGCAGGAAATTAATTTGCTAGGGTTTAATTCACAAATCTACCAACTGTGACATTCAGTCATCAACTTGTTTTGCACAGGTGATGCAGGTACAGGAAGAGACCCCATTAGAGCAGAGGGTCCTGTGAACACCCCATCATTGCCCACTGCTGCTGAGCAATTTCCTTTCTGTTTGATTTTACTAACAACTTTCTCCTGGAGGAACCTGAAGGTTTCTCTGTTTCCACCTATGAAATTAGGGGGAAAAACCCATCATTATTCACTCTGTCCTGGTGGAAATGTGTAATTGAGATGATTTTGTACAATATGTACCTCAGCTAAAGAACTGTGTTACATGAATTAATGTCTCCTTTTTTATTTTTATATGCTTCTCACCTCAGGTTTAGTGAAGGGGCTCCCCATTCACCACAACACGCACTGTGAAAACTCCACACTCCATGCACATCTAGGACAATTGGTATTTACAGTGTTCTTCACAGACCTATCATCTCCCCAAATGTCTTTTTGATACTCCCCACCCATGTCAGTTCAAGACCTGCTGCTTAGGAAGCTTCTCCTGATTTTTTAGGTTTCCAGTTTTGGCCAGTGTAGGAACCAAACTGCCTGTTCTTACAGCCAGAGCTCAAATGTGTTGGGGCCTTGTCATCAGAATTCCATGTTTGTGGGAAGAAACATTCCCAGTGGAAATTCCCACAGGTAGTTTTTGGATTTGGGAAGTTGGACTCTGTAGAGATAATTCTAGGAAGCTTTGACTTTGTCCATTCTTCGTTTTTTTTTTTTTTTTTTGCATTCTCCCCCAAAATTCATGTTTGTTGCTTAAGGAGTTTTTTTACTCCACACTTAAAATACTGTCAATTGGGATTGAAGCCATTTGGCTTAAATTCTTGCTCAAAATAATGCAGGTCCCCAGCTAGAATAATATCCATTGAGCTACTCCTGCAATACAACTGATAGCCTGTCTGCCAATAATTTCACATGTGGACATGAGCCATACTTAAAAAAGCTCTTGTGGATCTCTTGTTGGAATTCAAAGCCCAGTGAATACAAGACAAAAAAGAGTAAAATTAGAAGAGGAGAAAAATGCACAGAAAAGGAGAAGAGATGAAATATGGTTCAAGATAGAGCAAGTGTGCTGGTTCTTCTTGACCTTTGATTTCCAAAAAGAGGAATTCAGGGAGTGAGGTGACTTTCTGTGAATAGATCAAATACCCTGGAGATATAGAGGCCGAGAGAAAAAGGTTATAGTCTCCTTCTTATAAATAATTGATTCAGCTGATGATCAAGTAATGTACAAGAAGTTTAGTGGAGAGAAAGAAGGAGAAGGTTTATTATGCAGTAGATACAAGAGGCCACCATTAAATTTCCTTCTGTAGTGCATAGATTGGGAGGGGCAGATGTGAACACAGGGCTTAGTTTGTGAACTTTGTGAACTCTGGAAGTCCATGCATTCAGAAGCTGCTGCATCCTCTGGCAAGCAGATGTGCTTATTGCACAGCAGAATTTGGGCATATGGAAAGCTCCTCAGTTTCTAAAAGCATTAACATCAAGAATAAGCTGCTGTTGGCAGTATGGAGATCAGGCTGGCCATAGGCAAGACCAAATGAATGCACTGGCCAGAGCATAACCCAGAAAACTTGATCATCAAAACCTGATCATCAAATGTGTGATGAAAAATGGAATCTCCCCCTCCCCTTCTGGCAGTCATCCTCGGCCAGCAAACAGCTCACTATGCATGTAGCACCTGTTCCCTTTTTTTTGCAATTTATTCCTTTTATATATATGTATTTAATAATTAGAGGAAAAGTTGCCATAATGATTAATTGCAGTGGAAATCATTTATTAAATTAGTCAATATCAAAGGTATTTGTCTCAGACACAATACAGTGGTGTATTAATCATGGAGATTGGAATAAAGTTCCTTTATGGATTCATTATGGACATGAATTAAAAACATCTTTAATTTGTCTCCACAAAAGCTCTGCAGAGCTTCCAGTGTTTCTAGAATTTGAATTATTGCCACAACTGATCTCATGGAAAAGTCTCAGAATAGATTGTTTTTAGTGCTGTTGGAGATACTGTTTTTCATCTTATTTGTGTATAAAATGTAAATTCCACTGCATTTAATTTAGTAAGGTTACATCAATATGGAGGAAATGAATTAAAAGAGTCTTATAACCCAGTACTTATTTCTGTACTTCACTTAATTACATTATTCCTTGAGGCCGGAATTCCTATCCAGTTTTCTTACCAAATCAGCGACACATTAAATGTCACAAATTTCAAACCTGCTGGGTACTGCTTTTCTTATTCAGTTTCTGCAGCTGGATCAATCACCCTGACTAAAAATCCATGAAACAACTGAATAGTTCAAGTGTGAATCCCCTGAAGAGCAGGGCAGTGTTTACTTGTAACTCATTTACTGTTTCTCAGTCCAGAGAGTGTGTGCTGCAAATCAAAGAGAGCAGAGGATATGAAGGTGTCCCTTTTTTACCTAAACTGATTGTTCTAATAGGAGGGCTGATGTAAAGTAAAGTTAGCCTGATCATACAGCAGATGGGAACATTTTCTTGATGCTTTTCTAAATGTTTGTGAGTTAAATGTATTGTTCCACTTAGTTTAGTAACACCCATCTGTAATTACACCTCTAATATTTTAAATTAGTGTGACCTCACATAAATAGGTCTGTAGCATCTCACATAAATCGATGTTAATTGAATGTTGTTGGTATCTTATTAGATAGCATTTGTACTAGGATTAGGAAAGAGGCCACACATTTACTTATCTAAATTCCTTTTCACAGCTGAATCTTAATTTTTCCCTCCTCCCCCATCTTTATTGCTCTTTCAAGAGGAATGCAGGATTTTGCTTCACAGTGAAGATCTAAGAGGCTGCAAGCTGAAGAAGGATGCTTGAAGGATGATTTAATTGTAAAGTGTTTCATTTAGAGTCTACTCAAGTTTCCAGCTGTGAAATTGCAAGATCCTTGCATGCCAGTATTCACAGCAGTATCTTAAGTTTACCTAGGAATTCTGAAAAATTGCTAATTGTTCCAAAATTTGTTAGGCCAGAACTCAAGAAGTCATGGTATTTGCTTTAACTGGACTTTTCATCAGTGTTTTATTTTCAACTCTTTAAAGTTCTCTGTGCACATTTACAACTTCCCTCTGCCATCAAGAAGGCTATAGGGTTTTGTTTTTGTTTTAATGAAAACTGAGATTGTCTCATAATACAAAGAGCCTGAGAGAAGAGCTTTGAGAAAAGCCTTCAAAGATGATGAACAGACCTGAGAGATGAAAAACTTATTTCAATATAGCAGCAACAGAGCAGACACGGTTTTCCTGCACTGTGGAGCAAGGAAGGCACAGAGATCTTAGAGAGAATTTAAAAAACACAGGTTACTTTATATTTTCCCCCTTTGAATATAGGCAATTCCAACAGCTTTCCTCACTGACACAGCTTAACATGACTTTATTTGGATATAATACCCACATTGAGCAGAATGCTAAGAGCACCATTAAGCTGCCACATCTGTAATTTTAATGCATGTTTGAAAGATTTTATGCCTACAACTCACATGTTTCATTCTTGAAAACAAGTAACTGTCAGCTCAATGCACATTGTCATTTTTTAGAATTCATGTAATTTGATTTTATTCCATGACTGTAAAGGCCCTGTGTTTATCCACCACATACCCACCACAGCCTCTGATGAAACTGCACCTGCACAATGACAAACTCTTTGGTCTGCAAAGAGATGTCTGGAGGGGATGTGACAGAATCCACAAATCAAGTCTCAAATCCACAATGAGAATGGAGAAGGGGACATGGGACTGATCATTCATTCCTTCCCCCAGAGCCATAGGGTATGAGAAAAGCCAGCAAAGCTGGCTTTGTGTGAAGCACACAACAAATAGCAGCTGTTCCCCCTCTTTGTAGGTGGTTAACTGATGGATAAAGAAGAAACAGAAACCACACCAGGCTCAGGAATTCTGTTAACACCAAATTGCTGGAAATGAGAAGTCTTAGGAGATGACAGTTCTGATACTCTTCCTGAGGCATCTCCTCAAAGCTTTTGCCAGAGACGAAATGCTGAGCCACAAAGTTCTTTATTCTGACACCTTGTGGGATCAAGATGTTTTCTTATTTAGACACAAATCTCTAAACTGTTCTGCAAAAAAAGATCTGCGTAGACACAGGTCCAGGAACAGCTCACTGAGAAGGGTTTACACCTCTTGCCACTCCCTGCAGCATCTTTGGCTACAAAGCTGAGCCTCAGCTTTGTCTCCAGGTGTGGACAATGGGAACATTTGTCTCCCATAGCTGTTAGAGTGTTGATACAGCCCCAAGCACAGCTGCCAGACTGGGACAAAACCAGCTCTCCCTGGAGGTCAGCTCAGCTCTGCTCTGCCTGAACTCAGCTTGGTCCTGGCTCCACAAAGTTCAAGATGCTAAAAGTCAACCAGCATAACACTTAAGTAAGCAGATTTAAGTGTTCCTGCCAGAAAAGCTAAGCAGCAAGGTAAGGCAGCCAGGGGTACAAGAGGCTCACCTCAAACAGAATTTGCCAAAAGACAGTGCACCTCTGTGAATGAGCAGCAGCAGCTGGAAGGAAATGAACTCCTGGGTTTCAGAAAAACTTTTAACAACTGATTTCAAAGTGCCCCAGAGAGAAAAAGATTTGAAGTGTTTCCAGATAAATAAAAATATTTTGGCTCCCTTTAAATTGACACATTTGATATTTATAAATTAAAAAAAAATTGGTTTTCCAATTAAAACAGAAAAATTGCTTTGTTCTGCAATGTTGAACCAGAACACTGACTGCATTTTTGTTGTTTGTTGCTGTTGTCAAAGTGCGTTTCTCAAGCATTAAGGTAGCAAAGTCTAATTTGTCTGCTTGCACAAAAGGTTTGATCAGAAAGTTTTTGACCAGTTTTATGTGTTCCATTCTTCTACTTTTCACATTATTCCAACAGGAATGTGGTGGCTGAAATTGTATCAAACAACAATTCATGGACCCATTAATGGAGAAAGCTGCAGAGCTCAGCTGACTGTGATTTACAGCCATCCAGCTGATGGCTAAAATGTACAATTGCCAAAAAACTTGTTTTCATTTTCTACTCTAGAAGACAGTAATTCAAAATCTTGTCTTTAAAAAAGCCAGGTAACAAAAATGCATGTGTGTGTCAGAATACAGTGATCTATTAAAAAATCCATGCTTGCTAATAAGATTTTTTTGCTATCTGGAAAAGGGAATGTATTTTTGACTGGTAATCACGCCATGTGAATTTTAGTCCTCTATATAAAGATTTATATGCAATTCTGAATGTTATTAACCTGTTGCAAAGGCAAGCTGTCAGACGCTAGAGAGCACCAGATTAAAGTTACCTGCACAGCAGCCTCATTATAAATGCAATGTAATTCTGCTTTTCATAGAAATACATATTTTCTCCCTCTGTCTTAGTAAAGGCAGTGGCTGGAACATGTTCAGAGGAAATCACATTACACCTGTGTAGGGGAACATGACTGGTGGTGTGTCTCTTGGTGTGGACATTGGAATTTGCAAGGGAACACAATCAGAGCACCGACGTTTCTAAAATTGGCAGATATTTCTGTGTGAAAACAGGAGAAATGGTGAAACTGCCTTCTTGTACTGCTGCAGGGGGTCTCTGTTCTGGCTAATGCCTGCAGAGGTGGAGATGAGCCGAGGTTTAATTATGTCAAACAATGCAAGCAGTGTGACCTGGCAGATCCAGGTAAGCCGTAAGGTTTCCTCTCATCCTTTCTTAGATGATCCCAGGAACCCACAATAAGTGGTTCAAGCTCCTCAGGCTTCCCAGAGCTGTTTACTAGAGGAAATGACTATTCACAAATTCAGTTATGCCTTCATTATTTTTTTTCTTACAAATTTTGCCAAAAAAATTTAGGCATGGGATATATATTCATATGAATGCTTACTTACACATTTAACAGCAAAAAAACCCCATAATGAACAAACAAAAACCACCCACAAAACAACAACAACAAAGCAACACACACACAACACAAAACCAAAACCAAATTTACTGAAGCACTTGTCCAGACTTTGGAATATGAACAAGAAGATGAAGATCATGACAAACTATCACAAAATAAATTGAAATATTTTGTATAATCCTTAAACCCAAAGATCTAAATATTAAAAACAAATGAAGAAAATATTTTCCAGAGCATAATTCCCACTATTTCTCAGGCCTAAATTTTATCTGGAGAAGCACCTACATAGGACTCTGGAAGAGCATCAGGGAAAGAGGAGACCAGGAAAAGAGGGTATGCAAAGTATGGGGCAGAGCTTGTATTCAGAGTGAAGAGAAAGAAGCCCTGCAAGCAGTCTGCAAATCAAAGCAATTTACCATTTTATCCTAGAAACCAAATGCTACAGGTGTTGTGAGTAAAGAAAAATGGTAGGAGGTGTTTCAAGAGATACTGTAGAACTGAACAGGTATTGATGACAGACTGTGGATTGGGCTGGGGCTTGGTTGTTGTTGTTTTTTATGCATTAGTTCCAACATTTATGTTGGAATGTAACATTTCCAACAGTTACATTTGGGACATCTTCCTAGCAGCCACAGGTTGCATCCCCCACCCTTTTCCCCTTTATAACTGTTCCAAATTCCATGTACTGCCTGTTTATTTCTGTCCCTTTATTTCTTGCTGCCATGAACTTCAAGTCCAAATTTCCAGTGGAAGTCTCTGGACTGTTTGCACAGCTCTGAGCCCAGTGGCTCTCAATAGCTCAGAACAGACCTTACTGGCACTGGAGCAACACTGGAAACAAAAGGACCTGTCCCCATGTCCTGCTTGTTTACTGTTCTGTTTGCTCTGGCTTTTCCAAATGAATGAGATTTCACAGTCCACATTATGAACTCAGAAGCCAAAGTTAACTAAGAAAGTTTGATATGTCACTTTCAAGCAATACATCATAACTCTTTTGTAAGCTGAATGTTTAATATTCAGTGCTGAATAGAAATCCTTTGGAAGAGTGAAATATCAGGAGGAGAAGCAGAATTACATAGAACAGCCAATATTCTTCCAAGCTTGCAAAGAAAACTCTTTAATGCAGGCTTCCAAAATGTCTCCTAAATAAAATGTTTGTAATTCAAAGAAAATAAGATAAGAAGAGGTATCACAGCTCTTCTTCAGCTGATTCAGAAGGAGATGTAAAGAACAGCTAGCAGTAAGAAGAAGAGATGGAGCTGCCTTAGAAATTAGGAGTTAATTTGTCACCATCCTGGAATTAGTGTGTAAAAACATGGGCATAAACATTTAGAAACTGAGCATTGTTAAACTACAGTGCCAACAGCTGCTCTCAAAGTGCTGCAATAAAAGGTGCCCCCTGGTAAGTGCTCCATTTTCTGACCTTTAAGATGAGCTTTGCACAGACTGTTTTTATTACAAACTATTTTTTTTTTTTTACTTCTTGCTCTTCTAGAGGCACAGAGCCTTGAAAGAGAAAAGCAGGAGTGCTGTCCATGCACCAGCAAGCTCAGAAAGCCCCTTGTGTGCATTCCCATATCCTGCTGCTGGGGCTGTGGAGAGCACATGGCTTGGTGTTTAGGGAACAAACTGTATTCCCCCAGCCTTTCATTGTAAAAGCAAACCAGAACCACTCAGGGGACACAGCAGTAATGAAAATTAGAAACTCTATTAGTCATAATGCTGTGTAGGTTGCCTTTATTTAGAAAATCCATGTCCATGAATTGCTGACAATTATTCCAGTGTAAATATTTTGATTTATTTTCTTTTTCTTGCACAAGACATTCCCCTTCTCTTCCAAGGCAACAACCCCATCAGCAGGAAGGCTGATGTTGTCTTTAGTATCTAAAATCACCTGAATGCTAAAATAGTTAACAACACTGAAATAAATGCATTGGGGAGCAGAAGAACTGTCACTAACTCTTATTTGCAATAAATTTTTATTCGCAGCTATGTAAAACATACATTGTCCTCTGTGACCCAGTTTCCATAGGTACAAAAAGGAGATAATTTTCCTTATGTCATGGAACTGTTGTGACAAACAATAAGTACTATAAATATAACAGTATATAAATTCAGTTTCATAAACAGACATAAAAGTGTCTAATGTAGGAATAGTGCTAATTTCTGCAAGAAACAGCTCTCTGGGTAACTGAGATGAGCTGAGATCCTATCTTTCCTCTGTTCTCTGTCCTCTTCAGAGCCAAGGCTGGCATCTGTCTGGCTCTCACTGAAAGCAACACAAATTCTAAGCAGATTCAAAGGGAGAAGACAACAGGAGGCCAGTGAGCCACTAGACCTTTTCAGCAGGTTGGAACAGTGGGCAAAGATCAGCCTGGGCTCTTCAGCAGACTGTTGGAAACACAGCAAAAAATACTTGGTATTCTTCAGAGGCTTTAAAAAAAAAATTCAAGTACAAGTGTGAGAGCTAACAAAAAAACATCATCCAAATAGCCATAACTTCAATTCGCATGACAGGAGTGGAAGCTGGTGGTTCAGACTGCTGCTGTACAGTGCAGACACTCTTCAGTTCCATTTGATATCACTCAAACAAAATCCAATTTTCAAATGGCAAAACACTTACTAACATAACATCTTTGAGACTAATTGCTCTTGTATTTTAAAATAAGAAAAGTGAAAGGGGTAACATAGTCCTGCCATTTCAACATATTAAGGGAAACAATGCTATGAGCTACAAAAGTAAAAATAAAACTTATTCTTCAAACTGCCTTATCACATGGCTTCTCAATGACCAGTAAGAAAGGCTTGCACCACCCTTGGATCTGCAAACATTAATATATTAATGATGTATATTTTTGTTTGCAGATTTCACCATTCTTCTCTCCAGTATTAGTGCCTTCGAGCTGTTGCTGTACTGAGGGTTTTCTTTCAAAGGTTACAGCACTGAGAACTTTTCCAATTCCTAATATTGCAATGGACATATTCAGTAATTTTTTAATCTGGTGAGGAAGCTCCCAACACATTTTTGCCTCTTGTTTCTTTTCATTAAAGAGCTTATTCAGAGGCACTTGCAGTGTTTTCTTCCCCAAAACTTGCAGTGAGCTCTTCTGCAGAAACAAGTTCTGCTTAAATCAAACATGGGTCAGAAATCAGTTTTCTCCCATTTTTACATGCACATACAAACTAGTCCTTTATTTCAGAAGCTACAAACAAGGTATTTAAAGGGCAAATTGGGTACTGTCATGGTTTTTTCCCCCTACTCTATCTCAAATTTTAAATAACCAGACTACCACAAGGCTAAATTCCTTTATAAATATCATATGACTTAATCACTGGAGGATATTTTTCTGTGTTAACCAACATTCTTCTTACACAATGGAACTCTGATTTGCTTTTTTTTCTCTCAAAATGACACAAACTGTGTGGTTTGCAGTGAGTATACTTTGTGGCGTCGTAGCCTTATGATAATTTTTTGTTGATTTAACAGCACTAATCTCAGTTTAACACTATATATTACATTTTTTTGACCCCCTTCTCCTTTGAAGTTCCCCAAGGAGTCCATTTCCTTCTCATCTTTCTCCACAGCAGAACTTACATTGACTGCAATGAAAGAAGTCAACACTTGAGCCTAATGTTGGTTCTTAAGACATACAAAGCCTAATCATGACTGAATTGAAGGATCTAAACATTCAATTACATCCTAAGTAATTCTCTGGGAAGTATCTCTGGTATCCAGCAAAGGACTTGTTTATATCAGAGCACTGTGAAATTTGGATGTTGGCCAGAGATTTCAGGCTAAGGACCAGACCCATTAGGATTCAAATCCTTAAATAATAAGGAAATTTTCAGAGTGAGATCCTGATGTGATTTTATCATCCATGGGCTGTTTATCTGGGCTGTGGATTGATCAGGCCAAGGAAATATTCATCGATTCTCACTGCCTCTGGTGCTTATCAGACCCCATCACCTCTAAAGCAGGGTGTCTCCCTGGGCAAATGGAGTCAGATTAGGGGTAAACAAAGCACATGAAAAGAAAAAGCACCAAGAGCAGTCTGGATTAACTTTATAATATATCACTGATAAGTAGTTGATCCTAATAAGAAAGCTACTCTGAAGGAGCTAGGACTTTGGGCACTGTCCCTAAGTGTGTGCAATATCAGTAGAGAGAAAGGCAAATTCCAAGAAAGTAATTAGTTGGAAACAAGATTCTACTGAGATCAGTGGAAATTGCATGTCCAAATGCATTTAAGAATCTTAAACTACAGTTTTAACTTCTGAATCACAAGAAATAACAAGATGTTTCCAAGATATTTCATGTTAACAATTAATTTCTCAGCACCTTTATTATTTAGGACACTCAAATGCTTTTTCATCCATAAACAAGTCACATTTTCCTAATTAACCACAGCTACCTCTCCAAATCTTGTATTTAATGAACACTAGCCTCTTTCAAACATCGATAAAAGATTAATGTTTTGACAAGCATAAGCCATAGATATGTCAAAATGAAGAATGTGCTGTATTTCTACATTTTTGCTTCATTTCTTGCTAAGCACTTCAGACTTTATGAATAAATAAACTGGAAAATCAAGTAACTTGCTCTAGTGCAGTTTTGAGACACACCTATGAATAACCTGTTTCTATTAAAACCACTATTTTAAATTGAACAATTGCCATGCTCTGTTTCATTGTCATGTATGAGCAAGATCTGTAACAACTTTACAGCACATCTGAGTGCAAACAAAAAATATAGCTTTAATTGAAATATTAAAAATACAGACCCCTCACAAAATCAGCTTTGTAACAAAATCAGCTTGGAACAATGTCAATGACATTATATCACTGTGATAAAAAATGGGCCCACATTTAAACGGCTTCCATTCTCACAGTAGCTGTATTTCTTACAGGCTTTAAGAAATTCCCCTCCCCACCACAGGGAAGTTGATTTAAGTCCTGAAGCTGAAGCACTCACAGGAGATAAGGAACGATGTATTTAAAAATCCACAGAAGTAATATTCTGGAGTATTTTATATACTCAGGGATGCTCAAATTTTCCACCAGTTAAAAAAAAAAAAAAACAAAGCTCAAATGAGTTTGCTTTTCATCTTCTGCTAAAAATTTTCCTACTGTTGGATAGGGGTGAGAGGAATTCAGTTTTAAGTACATCAGAATGAGAGTCATTGAATCATTAAGATTGGAAAAGGCCTCTAAGATCTTTGATTCCAACCATCAACCCAGCATTGCCAAGCCCACCACTAAGCCATGTTCCTAAGCATGGCATTTACAAATATTTTGAACACTTGATGACATCACCACTTCCCTGGGCAGCCTGTCCCAATGCTTGGCCATCCTTTCAATGAGGAATTTTTTCCTAATACCACATCTAAACCTCCCCTGAAATACAGGATTTATTAGCCCTGCATTTATGGTCTCATCTGAAAGAAAGAGAAGTGGGCACCTGATTTGTGGGTTACCCAAAGACTCTGAATGTAAAACACATAACCTGTGACCTTAAATTCTACTTAAGTAATATCTAGAATTTCTCAGAGTTGCTCTTACAATGCTGAAGCCCAAGACTGAAGTGTGTCCAATTCCTCTCAGTAACTCTCCAGCAACTGAGTGCTTGTACCCCGCTTCTGTCAGAACAAAGTCCAATGCACTGACTTCCACATTTATGGGTCTGCCATGAGGACACCAAGCCCTCCAATCTGAGCAAAGCCTTATCCAACAGCAGTTAACACATTAGTGTTTGTATATTGAAAAAGAAATTTCCTCCATAATCAAGTTTACTCTCTGCTAAGCCTCCCTTGACAGGCTCAATAATGGAGGAGATGCCTAAAGGTCATGGTGTGGTTTTCTTAGGCATTAATTTTACTTTCAGAATCAAAGGGACGCTCATCTCTAGATCTTTGAGCAAACATTGAATATAACTTTAATCTCTACTTCGATTTCATAGTGAGTAAGATAGATCAAAGACTCTCAGCTGTTTTTTTTCACATTTCCTAGATACCAGTTAAAAAATCATGAGAAACTTTAAACTATCTGGAGTAACTTCTGCACCTCAAAATGCTCAGTTTCTAGAACAAGCCATAGGTCTGATTGGGAGGGACAGGTTTTCTTGAAGTATCTCACAAATTGGCAGTGACTGATCTAGAAAGTCCACAATACCAGTGTTCTCCTGGTAAGCATAACTCAAATTAGGACACCAGCCTTTAGTGCTTTTGTACCACTTCAGGCAGATAAAAACCCCACTGGTTGAGACTCAGAGATTTCAGTAGAGCCAGGACATTATCTTTGTTACTTGTGGGGGAGGGAAAAAAAGTAAATAGTTTGGAATAGAGCCAAGAGAGTGCATTTTGCAAGAGAGTGAATTTTAAAAGCCTGTAATAAATATCTTAATGAAGGGGTATTCCTGCCAATCAGAGGTATTTTTATTTGATTTTTATTAATATGAAGAGGTCCTCTACACCTTAGATAGCCCCAAAGGATGAACCACCTTGAAAGGTTATGGTCAGAAGTAGATTTTCATCTCATACAGGGATGGAAATTATGTCAAATTTCAGATATCTTTCCTTAATACAGACTATATATCTTGGTTTTATTTCTAAAGTCTTGTTTTCTAGTTAACTGCTTAAATTAATAGGCCCAAAAAAGTACTTTTCATTTTTTCATGGCTGCTGATAAGTTCCTTGTATGGGCAAGAGCCAGGCTGAGGAATCAAATCTGTTGGCAATTCCCAGCAAAAAGCAAAAGCGATCTGGGTATCTGTGGTCCAGTCCAATTCAAAGTGTTCTTTATAAAAAGAACTTCTTAAAATTAGACCTAAAAAATTGCAGACACCGAATTTTAGTGTGGGATTCATATCACCTAACTTTAGACTTCTGTGATGTAACCATCCATGTCTGATCTATATATAGTCTCCCTTTTTAGATAATGGAAAGAAAAAGCACTTCTAAAACATATTTTTTTCGGAACTATTTTAGTAATCCATCTTTAGATGAGATAAAACCTCCCTGGAAGTGCCCACTTCTACTCTCCCCCTCTGACAGGAGCTGTGATGACTGCCTTAGATGTAGGCATCTCAACATGGATATCTAAAATTCAGCACAAACTCTCTTATCCAGGAAAAGCTGGTACAAAGTTTTGGCTACAGCACAACAGCAGTTATTCACTGAAATAACAGCAGCAGCTAGAACAGATACTGGCAGTGTTTGCACAATTACAGCAATGATTGCAGAGACTCTGGCCTTTGAAAGAGCCCACAAACCTGCAAACTAGCAATAGATCCCACACACACACACATATATTAAAAAAAAAAATAAATATATATATATATATATGCCTATATCTGTGTAGGTATAGGCAGAGATGGGGAGGGAGTGCACATGGTTAAAACTCTCGGCAACATTTAGTGCAAGTTACACAAGTCATAAACCCCTACATCTGCCATTCTCACAGAAATATACATGTCAGATGGTCCTTCTAACAGTGAAAGAAATGTTTCAGGAAAGCATATGGAGCAACAATAAAGGAGCATTTTTAATTTCAGTATCATAGTAGTGTAGTATAATTACACTTAAAACAATTGTAATGCGAAGGAAGAAAACCTTGAAAAGAGAGTCACTAGAAGCAGTTCATGAGGGAAGAGTGGAAGCTTTTCAGCCTAATTTGGCTGAAAGGGAACTGGATTTAAAAATGCATTTAAATATCAGCTTAGGTGCTGAGCATTAGGGCACCCAAGTCTTTTCATACCCTGAGCCTAAACAACGGATTTAGAAATTATTCAATTAATTAATTTCCAACAGTGCTTCTCAGTACACTGTGTTCTGCAATGGAAACACAGACTGTTTCATTTGAAAAGAACTCAAAAAGAAGTGAAAGAGTATTTAGAGCTAAGGAAGCCTACCACACAAGAAAAGTGTCTTCTTTTCAAATTATTAGTGAACAAGAAACACAAAATTAAACCTATTTAGAGCAAACACTACTATTTCAGAGCATTTCATTCAGCTGGATTTCACAGGGAACCATCAACAATTCAGTACAATTATGTGGTAAACACAAATAAGCCAGAACTGACATTTTTCTTCCTCCGTTTTGCAATCTCTTCAAATACGAATTAAACAATGGGACAATGGTTTAGAAAGGGTTTCTTTTTTTATCTTTGAATTTTACAAAGACAAAATTCAGATCCCTATTTCTAAAAAGACAGATGAAAATCTAAGGAATAAGCAAGTTTTTAAGGAGCATTACTAAATTTTCAAAATGTAATTTCTTTAAAAGATTCAGGTTTATATCCCAGAGGAAATCTGTTCCCAGGTTTGGTACAACTTAAATTCCTATCCTGAAAAATCACTTGAAATACAGCTGTTTTTTACTAGAAATTTTCCCGCATCTCAGAATAGGTGATGGAATGGGATTTATAGAAGGCCTTGTCCTAATCCCTGTTTTTTCAACACAAGGAGCCATTTGCAACTATTAAACGACTGAAGTGTCAGAAAGGCAGAGATAAAAGGAAGAAACAAGTTTTCCTCAGTTCATGCTTGCCTTTCTGAGAGACAAATCCACAAATCAACATTTAGAGAACTGGAGACAGAGTCAAGAGAAGAGGCTCTGGGTACCAGGATCCCTCCAGACAATTTGGGCAGATGTTGTAGGGCTCAGAGGAGTCCAAGGCTGCACTGGCTCCCTCACTTATTCCTGCACACCACTGATCTCTCTGAGCCTGATTGCAAGCCTTAGGAATTGTGCATTTGTCCCACAGAAATACATTTCTTCAGGAAATCATTGCCCTTCACTTTTATGCAGGTCAGACACCATATCAACTGCACAAACTGATTTCTAACCTATCAGGCACTTATTTTGTTTTTTGTGTATCAATACATGTACTGTTGGTGGAAGACTTTATTATATAAGCTTTAGAGGGTACGAGATATCTAAACTGTGTCTTTTAATTAAAAGAATCTTGCATGATAATCACTTAATCTATTCTAAGCTTCCTGAGATAGCAGTCAGGTTTACCTAATCTATATAACTGTCATGTGTTTAATTAACTAATGGTTAATAGGGATTTCTAAAACAGATTAAATCAATAGCATTAAACAAAAAGACAGATTTCTAATGAGACTCATTGATTTGGTGGTTGATTTTTAATGATTCCAGAATGAGCAAGCAGTGTCTTATAGAAGAGAATTACATCTCAACAGAGCTTTATTACCTTGTTTGAGGAGTGCTGTATGCTGCTTTCAGGAAGGAATAATTCATTTGCAGAAGTGTCTCACTGTTTTAATGTGTGACAGTTAAGAATATCATTAACATAGAAATGGTATAAAAACCCAGGAAAATACCCCAGTAAGGCTGCTCTTTTAGTTAAGGCATCAAACAAGATGTTTCAGTCCCACAATCCTGAGCACATGAATATCCAAGGTGAGGGGACCTTCTAAAGTGACCAGGAAACAGCAGAACTGGGTTCCTAACCCTGTAAATGCCAGGGACCATGGGAGTCAAATGCAAACCTGCCCCAATGGACACAGCACTGCAGCTTCTACAGTTTGGTATCAACTTGCAAACTGACTTTTAACAAATAGCTCCACCCCTTTGGGACTCCATTCTTCACCTGACACTCATTCTCATAGTCAAATACCTAAGATATCTCAGGCTCAATTCCCCACTTAATTGTCAAATTTATACTCTTCTTTCACAACCAAAAAAAAAAAAATTCATTCTGTGATGGCTTCACCTTTTCCTGTACAGTCCATAAGTGAGTTGGGTACAGAATTTCTCATCTCTACTGTAGTCAGCCTTCTATTTTCTTAAGAAGCCAAAGACTTACTCCTAGCATTTTAAGTCAGAAAAAGCCACTGCCAACCTTGTAATTCACTGATTATTCCTCCTAAGTTTTGCCTTGATCCTCCTTACAAGATCACATTATTTAGTTTCAAAACACTTTCTAAAATTCTTTCTCAGGATGCCATCCCCAAATCCACCTTTTTCCAGGCAAACCTGTCAGAATTCCTTTGCTTTGTAATGATGCAGAACTTAATATAATGTCTCCTTCATAAGGTATATAAAAAAGTTGAAATCACTGGAAGAATATTTCTATCTATATACATTTGATCTGTGATCTAAAATCTCTCCAACATTTTCCAAGCAAATTCTTTAAGCAGAACTCGAGATACTTTTGACAGATAAGAATTAGACAGACAATTTTTTTTCTTGAGAACTCATATCTAAGCTTTAGAACCATCGTTACAAAGTGATGAGTAAGTCAAAAACCAGATACAACCTGGTCCAGCTTCTCACATGACCTGGTGAGTAGATCTGCCATTTTTCCTCTTATTATGTAGGGAAGGAAGAGAGGAAAAATAATTTCACAGTGCTAACACTTAAAAAGTGGTGACCAAATTCAACTTGAAAATGCTTGACCTCAGAGCTGTAAGAGCCACCAGCACAGAAAGCAGGGAAATGCTGCATTTGATAAGTTGCTCTTAGACTTGGGGTGAAGCACAAAAGATCTACAGCAGCTGAGGTTATCAGATACACAGAATAAAGGCATGGCTAAACTTCCTGACAAATTCCAGCACCAGCTATTGCACTCTGAGTTTTTAAATGTCCCACTGCTACTTCAAGTAGCTATTGCACCTTCCAGTGGCCTTTCTGGAGTCCTATTGTGCACTGCTACAGAATCACCACCTCAGCAACAGTGCACAAAGTGTGGAGTGAAATGATCTCTACACCTCTCATGAAAACCACTGCCCTGGACTTCTGTAAATGGTTTCCAAATACAAGCTGACCTAGGGCAAGTCTAAACATTGGCTAACCAGGAATATCCTTTTAGGAAAGCAATAAAATACTTTAAAAGCCCTTTCAGGTCACACTATGAGTTGCTACTGCAGAAACATTTTTTCATCTACAAAGAACTCCTGTATCAAAAAGGAACAAAAGCACTGACAAAAATAGAAGCAGCAAAAGCTGAGGAACGTAAATACCTCCACCAGCAAAGGGCTCAGCTTTTGCTGGCTAATCAAAGCCCTGTGAGCATGAGTGTGGTCAATGACAAGCCTATTTGGCCAGGACACTCAAAACATCTCAAAAGACAGTCCTGTTCCATCCCAGTTACACTTATTTGCTATTCAACAAACCTTCCATTTCTCTGGTTTAAGGATTTTGTATAATGCAGAAGTTTTCCTGGAGTGTGTAGATGGGACACAATTAGATTTATTTTTTTAATCCCAGAGTCTCATGTTACCCAGTCATGAGTTCAAACAATTGTTAAGATAATATATGTTCTTTTCTGTCCTTAATTCTCTCATTTCTCTACTATGTCTTGTTATAACAAACAACAATTACCATGTTTTACTTTTATCTGATTTTATGATAAAAGAAGATATATTGTACCATTTTTCATTGTGTATATCTTCATCAGGGAAAGATCTTACTTTGGGACATAGACTTTTACTGAGATTAATTCCCACAATTAATCTCAATGAATTATATGTTTAATTAGATGCCTATTAATGTTTTATGCCTACAATGAATCATAGAGCTAACTTGAGGAAACCAGAAATGCACTGAATTAAAACAAACGGGTGTTTAAATTGGTATTGTGCATAAATATCAGTAATGAACCAGAAAGGTGTTTTCATGCAGGCAATAATGTTCCCTGAGAAACACATTAGGAAATGTCCTTCTAGAGGCATTTGTCACTCCAAACCCTTGTAAAACAGGTATTTACTGCAGATGAACCATTTTAAGCTTCTAACCTTTCCTTTTTCTCCCCTTTGAATTCCCCACTTATGCCAAAGAAGCAATTCAAGCATTTCTAGATGTGCTGTGTGGGAATACAGCTGAAATGCCTGCTGTCCTCTCCCCCGTCCTGTGATCCACATTTGCTCTACAGCTGCACTGGCCATCACAGCCAGGGCTAAACCACGAGACAGGTCAACAAGAGAAGCCAGAACAATTCCTGGAGACCCTGACTAGCCCACCATTGGCTACACAGAAGGAACAAGTCTGACCAAACCTGGAGACACCTGAATCAGTACTTTGCAGTTTAGACTCGTGGGTTTCATGAGACCGTTTTCTTTTTTCAATGTTATCATCCCAAACCTAAAATTTTCTACAGAATTATCACATTTATCAGACTGGTTTTAATAGTAAAGCACTCATATTTCAGGCCAGGAAAGCAAAGCTCTTGACACCATACATTAAAAAATAATGCCACACGTCTGAGTGCTTTGGCAATGGTCTCAGCACACCAGCTGCTTGCCTCTCCCCCTGCAGATAGAGCTAAACTCATTTGCTGCTACTAGAGGGAAGAGAACTAAGTTTAGCTCTACTAATTGCATTTTAGTCACAAGAATATAGCCCTACACCCCACTTGGAAGGCTTCAAAATCTTTATCATAGCATAAATCTTTCCCTTGGAGAAAGGGAAAAGAAATTAAAATAGTACCTCTAATTTCTGCTCACTCTAAGAAGAAAGACATATAGACTAGTACTACCACTTTGAATTTATGATTTAGATTTAATTCCTCTTGCAGAAAACAGAGCCTATGCACCATGATTTAAGGAATGGAAGTCTTTCCTTTTGTTTCTCCATTATAACCCTTAGATATTAATTAATTGCAAAAAGGTATATTTTTGTTATGTTTCCCATTGGTTTTCATCAGACTGGGATGCACAGCTGTTTTTTACACTTTCACAGGTTATTACAACTTTTTATTTTATTTTAATTCATCTTGTGCATTAGAAATATGCACTGATAGCATTTTTAGTTAAATTCAATTAAATTATGTTTACACTGAATATTTCTAATTTTCTGTCCTGCTGGTGTCCAGACAATGAGCTCATAATACATTTATAAATGTTCTTAATTCTTATGTTGTGTATTCTCTGCTGAATTTGAAGCCAAAGCAGCCATAGTAAATAATTCAATATTAGAACTTCAGTAAAGGCAAAATTATTTCTTCTTCAAATTTTTTAAAAGAATACAAATCCTGTACAAATTCCATGAAAGTCTACTCTGACCACTACATTATTGGAACTTGAAGAATGCTAGAACAGTTCTGATTTATAGAGGTATTTCTCAAGAGTGCTGTCTAGGTCTGTCATATGGGTGATATGTTTTAGAAACATGCAGAGTAAAATTTTGGGGTGAAATTGATCCCCTTAGCCTCTTCCTAAAACTGAAAGTAATGAAATAGAAAAAATTCAATTAAAAAGAAAAAGAAACAAAAAACCCTAAGTCTGATCAGTCTGCAAGCTTTGCTCTAATATTATTAACAGGATATATGAAGTGTGCTGATTAGGACAATATTTTTCCTCCTACGTGGAAGACAGAATGCCAGAAATACAACAAGGGTAAGAAACAGCTTGGCAGAAGCTGTTGGCATTTCAAGAGTACTTGTGGGGGAGAGGAATTTGATAGCTAGATTAGAGAAATGCAGAGTAATTTCCAGCTAGTTAATGTGCCATTGTCAGGGTTTAATCTCAGGTGGCAGCGAAGCACCAGGCTCTGAACTCACTCCACCACCTCTGCTGCCCTGTGGGGAGGGAACCTGAAAGAAAAGGTAAAGATCTCAGGGGCTGAGGTAAGAACAATTTAATAACTGAAACAAAATAGAATACATTATAGTATTATTACTAATAGTCATAAAAAAGAGGGAGAGGAATAAACCCCAAGGGAAACAAGTGAGCACGACACGACTGCTCAGCACCCACTGAATGAAGCCCAGCCTGTGCCCAACCAGGAGTTGCTGCCAGTGCCCCCAGTTTAAAGACTGGGCATGATGTTCCATGGTCTGGGATTTCCCCTTGGCCAGTCTGGGTCAGCTGTCCTGGCCATGCTCTCCCCTGGCTTTCTTGCCAGAGCAAGGGAACTGAAAAGTCCTTGACTACTAAGCAACAACTAAACATCAGTGTGTTATCAACATTATCCTCATGCTCAATCCAAATCACAGCACTACAAGAAGAAGAAAATTAACTCCATCCCAGCTAAAATCAACCTGACTGCCAGTTGGTAATACAATCCACCCAGTGTAGGTACTTTTGTGTATGTTATGTTAGAAGTATACAGTAGGTGCATACCGATGAAGTCAATGGAACTCCTGGCCTTCTAATAAAAGCTTATACCTTGGAAATCAAATTTGTTTTTGAAATCAACAGGAATGCTTATTTTGGAAATTGATGGGGACGGGAAATATGTCAGAACTCAGTCTTAACATCTAGACAATTAAAAGCATAATTTTTCAAACCTTCTTCTACTGAATATACACAAACAAAATGAATTTCAGAATTTTCTCAAGGTGTTCATATTAAGAGCTTCCTCTTGTCCTCCTACTCTATTTGCTCTGAGAAGCGAGACAGTTCTTCAAAATTCTTCAAAAACCAAGCAATAATCGGAATGCTAAGTGCTGTCATTTATGCCTTTTCCCAGCACTGTAATAGACTGACTTTGATTCTATGCAGAAGAATGCAAAAATCTCCCCCCTATAGTCACTGGTCCACATAGAGCTGCTGCATGAATAGCTTCTTTCATATGAAGTGGATGACAAAAGAAAGAAATTGCCTAAAAACTTACCACCAGTGTCTGAATGTATTGACCTATATTTTCATAAGACAAGTCCATTAGATCTTAGATGTGGTATGTTGTAAAGCAAAGGTGCAGGACTCTACAATATGGACACATTATAACAGCAAAGGTTGGGCTAAAGAGTAGAAACTTCAACCCAAGCGGGACAAAAAGACATTTAAATTAAGAGTAAGTGGACAATTGGGATCAGATAGTATTTGATTTAGCTGGAAGGAAGCAAGGTATTTTAAAAGCATTCAATAAAATCCAAGAAAAATCAAACTTCTGAGGTGCAGAGAGAAAAATGTATTATGGTGACATGGATACTTTGATTTACTACCAAAGTGCATAAGCAATAAGCCTCTCCATTTAAAAAGTAACAAAATTTTACTTTTGGTGCCCTTAAGGACAATATTCATCAGTTCTTGCTTTGGAGATACTTCAAGGGAAGAACAAAACTCTCTCATTTCATGGGTATGATTAATTTAAATGGTGTCATTTAAAACTATCACAAAGTGAGCTACAAATGACAGCACTCTCCAGAGCTGGACCAGTGACTGCCTGCTTTGGGACATATAAAGCAACTTGCAGAACACAGCTGCTAATTCTGTTTTTAAATTGGTCCTTCTTGCTTATTAGAGGATTGTTTTTTATAAACAATAAAGGGAAAGAGGACTTATTACAGAGTGCTAGAGACAACCAGCATTGTCTTGGAGACAGTAGCCTGCCTGCAGATTTTTATATCCTGTTTGCTCTAACCTTAGAGGAATCATGATTTCTTTGTATTCTAAACACTGACCTTAACTGTAAGATAAGTAAAATTCAAAGTAATTGCAACAGAGTTATGGTGTCTGATTTAAACTTTTGGTACCTAGAAATAAAACAGTGTGTTGCTTACCTTGTTTTGAGCTGTGTACACTGGTTAATCAATACCCAAGGCTCTTTGTTGAGCTTGTATTTTGTATAATGCAAATATTACTTGACTTTAACCTGTTCATTTTGTTAGTGGATTTTTTTTTTCTCTAAAACCACATAGATTTCACTCTGAAATGCAAAAAACTGTTTGGTAAACATTCCAAATTCTTTGTCATATCCGTGTTTCTCTTTAGGGATGCATACGTCTGGAATCTGATTTAATTAACATGGCATATATCTGATTATATTAAATCATGAATGATTAAAATCCAAACATCAGACATAAATTTTTGTTAACTTTAAGTGTTTACATTGCATCAGAAGCACTGCTGTGCTGTAGTCTCAGTGGACTCTCAAAGGCAGGAGCTGGCTGGCTGCCCATCTCCCCACACAGATCCAGGACATTCTGGGCCCTGTAGCTAAAGAGTTTCATCAAAGGGCTTGCTTCTGTACAAGGAATGAGAGAATGGCTTCAGCTGGAACAAAGTTTCACTGCAAGCCCCTATCCTGCATAGATTCAATTTGATATTTATGCATACATAAGTACTTGCTCATATGCATTTCCCCCCAAAGTCAATTTGCTTAAAATGCTGAAGATCGTATTGAGGTTTAGTAGCAATTCCTGCCTGAAAGTCCAAGTTTATAACCAACAAAAAGAGAAATCAGCCCATCCCAATATCCAACAGGTGATTTACACAACAGCCAGACCAACCCATGCCACTCAGGTGTGGTGCCACTCATATTTTACAGTATTTTGCCTCCACTCACTGCTTGCTCTCAATATAGCTTAGCACAGATGCCTCACACCATAAATAATTTCAGCCTTCCTGAATGCAGATAACACACAGCACAGATGACATTTCATTTGGGGATATATTTAAGTAATTCAGAAACTTACAATATAAAACAGGAAACATGAAAGCAATTTTCTCTTTCTATAAATGGATGTATCCTGGTATGTGGCAAAGGAAAGCAAAACACTTTGCTGGACAGAACAATATTAGAAGATTTTCATGCTAATATTAAAAGACCAAATAGATTGACACTAGGAAAAAGGAAATTTTGTGAGAAGCAACTAATTATTAAAAAAAAGCATGTATGCTAGCTAACCATCTGCCACCAAGGGAACAAATTTACCTGCTATTAATTTTGTAGATAAACAGAGAGCTGAAATACCAGATTGCACAACTCTGAGAACAAAATCACTCACATGCAAAAGGGAGGTGTACAGCCTACAGCATTTAATTTAACATCTTTCACATAGCTCCAGGGTCTGGAAATGAAAACTGTTCCATAGTTTGCTAGGAATAGGAGTGTCATACGCACATGTACAGCTACCTAATGTTTTGACTATCAGCTTGTAACATTTTGCAAGGTAACATTTCAGCCTGATGTTGACCAGCACCTTTGACCACCACTGTTGGGTGCTGGTTACAAGAGGTCAGATGGAGCAGCAGAAATACAGGATGATAGACAGAAAAGGATCTTTGTTTAAACTTAAAGTTCCAAGTTTGTAAGGAAATTAACTCAAATCATTCCAGACTAACTGAAAGTCAGGACCCACCATATACAGCAAGTAAGTTCTTCTGATGTATTTTCAATCAAATCCAAAAATCAGGCTGACAATATGTCAACAATATCTTAAAATCATCACATCAGGTCTAGTGAGGAAAGCACACTGCCAATTTACAGCTTTGAACAAACGCCAGCTCACACTCCTCTGCTGATGCATCCTACCTGGTGTGTGCCCCTAATAACAGTTATCTACTTCTCCATCTGCATGTAGGATAATACTTAAAGGAAAGATTTGGTGGGAGGTGAAAATAAAAAAGCATCAGGAGATTAGCTGAGAAGAGAGCAGGTAAAGCTCTTTCTGCCAAGAGCTGGTGTGTAATTTCCTACCCATGAACATGCAGAGAAGCCATACAGGAAAATGTACGTGAATAACTGCAATTCTGACTGCATTTTTTGCTATAGATCTTAAATTCCTAGGTCCATTTATTTGAAATAAGAAAGTTGCCTAGTTATCAGTGACATTTAAATTCAAAGGAACATGCAGTAAGGGTAAATGTCTTAGGTGAGACTAGAGAGTTTAACCCATGAATTCACAGTCAGTTGCCTTATTTGCGCTGGTTCAAGTCTTGGGTTTTTCTTTTCCTAATTCCTTAGATTAGATTATCAAAAGCATCATTTTGATACTCACCTCACACAGCAAAGTACACTACGAATAATATCAGAGGCCATTTTATACTGTCTAGATATTTATATATACACATTTATATTCCTGGAGACTGTCAAATCTATTTTTCTTTAGTCATAAAAATTCAGCTGTTGTATATCTGCCTGGTTCCAGATGGATTGGAAGTAACTGGATCACTGGATATTGATTTCTAAGCATTTGGAGTATTACAATAAATAAAATTCTTTTTCTTTACAGAAGTCAGTGTTACACAACCAAAACCAAAAATATCTTTGCTAAATCTGCAAAATGTTCTATTAAATGCAGTGATTTTTTTCAGGTGCACTAAAAACATTAGAAGGTTGTTTTTTTTTTTAGTTTAAAATAAGTGTATTTTGATTAACACATTACAAGTTATCTGATTTCACATTTCCTTTTTTCTACCACTACTCCTTTTCCCACCGTGTTTATTTTTCTTCCACCCTTGCTGTAGGACAATACCTGAAACTTCCCCAGTGAGATGACAGACTGGATTCTATGCTAGGAAAGAGGAAACATCACTTTCAGCCCTATCCAGCACTGCCACAAGACCTGTATCCTTAGCTCTCCAACAGTTATCTAAGTAGCTTACAGCTCTGTTAGTCCCAAAATAGAAATCAGGAGGATACCCAGTAAAATCACTTGCACAGCTAAGATAAAAATTCAGCTTAGTCTCATGAAAATTCCACTGAGGGTAGGAAATGCTACTACAGCAATCTATGCAAGGAGAAAAATGAGAACACGGGGGAAAAAAGATAATTTTTCTGAAAGAGGTGCAGATTGTGATGCTGTGCTGCTTCTGATTGCCAGAGTGAGCCAGCTGAAAGTGGTGGTTGTGATCCTGTGCATCCCTGAGGAGTGCTATAATATACACACACAAAAAACCAATATCCTTTGGGAGATCTGTGTGTGATGCCCACACACAGGAAAGTCAAGAAACTTTAGAGAGGCTTTTTCAGTTTAAAAGATAGTTTAAAAAGCATTAAAATTTTGAGCTCTAATATTTTATGCATAATGCTTTGCACAGGGACAGCAAACCATTTTACGAGGGGCCTGAATCAGCAAAAATATTCTGACGATTTCTCAGCACTTCAATGACACAGATTCCCTGTGTCAAAGTCTGTTCTCATTTATGAGGATATAAATATAGAGCAACTCTTCTTTGGAGGAGGTGGTGACAGTTTATAAGCTTCATTTCGAGAGGTTCCTTGCAAATTAGTCTAAAACCATTGTATAAATAATGCGTTCCTCATTTCTCTGCTCAGTGTATTATTAGAAGAGGATTTCCTGAATGGTAAAAAAATTACTGTCTGTAGGACTCACATAACTGCACCAAACAACAGCAGAACTGTTACAGTGTGACATTTTCATGCATTACAAATGTGGTTTATTTCTGACTTCAGAAGATAACACGGTGTTGGCCCTGGATGTAAATAGGAAAAACATGAGTTTTTAATTCCTACATGCTGACCCATGTTTCAGTCCCACTGACTTACAACTTATCAGTGAGTTGGGCAGCCAGCAGTTAGCAGGCTGCAATTACTCTGTGAATGGCCTTCTGCTGTCCAATGGTCCAGCAGGGGCTACAGGCCATGGACTCAATAACATTTTTGAGGAAATTCTGTGAACTTCAGAGCATCTGAATGATCAATCTCTCACACATGCAAACACCCACACACTGTCTGTCTCTATTTTTCATCTTGAAAATGAAATGTCAATAAGACATTACTTTTAGCTATTTTTTTAATGTTAATGGCAGAGTGGTACTAACAGATGATCTCAACATTTCCTATGAGATACTGATGGCTTCAATAAACATTCACCATCAGGTACCCGCCAGAGTCTGACAACCTTTTTCATTCCTTGAATACCTTGAATTTCATTGTGCAACCACCCCACTGGACAAATTCTGGGTTTTTTAGCTTGGAATACTGGAATCTAGCCCTTTTGAGCCAGGAAATACTTGGGTTTGTATTGGAAAGACTTTATGGTCCAGCCTTAATTTTGAGAAACTGCTGTTGGTTCCAGTGAATTAGAGACTGTGGATGTGTTTGGGTGACTTGTGAGAATCTGTCTATATTTATTCAAACATTATCATGTTTATTTAAGGGTCATCCATTCACAACATTGGCCCCCTACTGTCCACACCTCATTAGTCCAACTTTGCTCTGAAAACACCAAGAGGAAGTGTTCTTTGAAAAGTTCTTTTGCAGGGAGCTCGTTTTTTAGCAAAAAAAAGTTGCTGCTATTAGATGTTTGGACTTTTTTTTTTTTTAATACTCTAGGTTTTGAAATACAGAGTTCTTTTAAAATGTCATCAGCTTACCTGCCCAGCTGAATCCAGAGGCTCTTTTCCTCTGTAAGAGGT
This sequence comes from Drymodes brunneopygia, assembly GCA_013400955.1. Lineage (NCBI taxonomy): Eukaryota > Metazoa > Chordata > Aves > Passeriformes > Petroicidae > Drymodes > Drymodes brunneopygia. Next base: position 1,860,028 of record VZTZ01045192.1, on the reverse strand, counting down.
CAAAAAAGGTCAACTGTCTTTGAAGATGCTGGAAGCAAGATCAAACACATCTGGAATTAAGCCAGCTCTCAAGTGCAGCACTACTTAACAAAATCAAGTGTATTGCTTGTTCTCAGTGTTTGCCTCTCCACAACTGCAGGACTCTGAGCATTGCTTTGGAATCCACTGGAACTTGAAAATTATTCCTAACTCTGGGGAAACCCAAACATCCCCAAATCATCCCAGCTCCCAGTGTTACAACACTGTAACTCCATCATGCAAGAATCAGGACCTCAGAGCACAAATGTCTAAAGAGGTCATTTATATTTTACCTCTAATTTTTAAGACAGAGGAGAGAACAGTCCTTAGCTTCAATCCCTGGGAGGATTCCAGCCCTCCAAAGCTCCTTTATAGTCCTCATGTTTACCTTTATATCTTTAAATCTTTTTCATTCAACCCAAAGAGCATGTATTTGCTGCAGAGGAAGCACCAGGAAAGTCTGTTTTCTGAGTGTGATAGGGTTTCTGAGTGGATCTGATAGGATATCTGAGTGTTTACTGAGGATAAAACAGGGTGTGCCCATATCCCTGTGTCAGCCATGTGGAGGTCAGGGCACAGCATTCCAGGGAGAAGCAGCACAGGAGGCACTGCACTGGATCACCCTTTTAGGAGTCCTAGGGTGAGTGATGCAGCCAGAGTGGATCCTGATTCCTGTGTTCCTGACACCTGTCTGGAGCCCTGCCTTGGTGGCTGAGGTGGGATCCACCACATCAGCCATCCACAGCTCTTGTGAAGCAAGGACAGCTCCCAAAAGGGTTTTCATCCATGTGTATCTCCTGTCTACTCCACACTGGCATGGACAGCTCTCTAAAGCTTGTCTCCACCCAGGGGAATTATTTTCTCACTCAAAAATAATAGACTTCAAAGCACATATTGGACAAAAGCAAATAATTCTGTAATAATTCAGTTTGAAAATACGACAGATGAACAAAGCATCCCAGGCTGCCTAATTGCATCTTCCTCCTTCTTTCATGATGTTTTCTGTATTACATCTAATTGAAAATAAGTGGTCTGATAATTTCTGAGCCATGCTGCTCAAAGTCATATTGATTATCAATAATATTAAGGTTCGTTTATTACATTATTTCTAGCACAGGTGCCCAGATTGGAAGGCATTGTTACTCTTCTGTAAGCATCTCAGCTGTTTAAAATTAAATGAGCTTGTTACTTTCATGAAAGAAAAAAGATTTCCAGTTTTACTTTTTCAGCATTTCTCTTTTTGCCTTACCTACTTAAATATTTGTTTCTATTTCACAATATTCATCTCTCAGTCCAACATACATTAATTTCACTAAACCATGCAGTAAAACAGATCAATGTTATGCTAAGCCACTCAACGTAGCTTAATAGAACTGCTAATGTGCCTATTTTAGAATGCAAGATGGTTTGTTTCAAGCAAAAGGGGTAAAAATCCATGGTGGTGTGCTCTGCACACTGGACTATAAAGAAATTTGATGAGAGATAATTTTAGACTGTAAGGCCTCACAAGTAACTCACACATTTCAGGTGACATTATTTGATTTTTTTCTTTCATGTCAGCTTTTCTTAGAGTAAATATTTTTCCCTTGTAATAATAGATACCTTGCATTAAATGCAGCTTAAAAGAAATCAGCAAAACTATTGCATTTAATTGTTTGGTTGTTTCCTAAGCAAAAGTAGAGTAAGGAACAAGAAAGGTTCATTTAATGCTACATATTGTCTATTAACTTTCCAAGAGGACAAGCTGTGAACATGCATCAGTGTGGTCATGTGCAGTATTAGGGAAACAAGCAGCCATTAATAAAGAATGTATATAGCACTGAGAGTAAGATAAACCTGGGATTTCTTCTGGGCTGTCACTTCCCAAAAATCATTGCTTTTTTTCTGATAATGATTCCCCTACAAGATAATCATGCCTTTATTACTGACATATTTAATTTTCCTTGCACCTCTAGTGTGTTCAAACTGCAGAGCCTCTGGTTTTCAAGGTTTTGAAGGCCATGGATGCAGGTCAGGAACTGACCCTTATCAACTTTCCCTTCCCTGAACAGGCAAGGCAAGGCAGCACAGCAGAGCCTTCATCCCAGACACCATCACCAGTCACCTTGGGAGCTTTAGAAAAGACCTCAAACTGAAAGTTTCTTTATTCTAGGCAGTCTGTGGTATCCACTCTAAAATTATGCAAGAAAATGTATCTACAGGTGAGCTGAAATACAGATTCTCACAGCTTGATATTTCTCAAGTGTTGATTTTTTAGGAAAAGCAATTTTAGACAGAGAGCTTTAATAACTTTGATATTTATTTAACATTTGGCTAATAAATAACAATCTTTTTTCACAGGGATTAAAAATATTAGAAAATAACTCATTGTGCTTTTCCTACAGAATTAAACTCAGAGTGCCAGACTCCATCATTTCTAATCTTTCCAAAATATGTATTAAGGTTATTCACTTAAGTGTACTGCACATGGCTAACATTAAGGGAAAAGTCTCTCTTGAAAAGACTTTTAAAAATTTTTAATTTTATCAGAATAGCCAAAACACACGTTCTAAGTTTATGAACATCTTTGCCTCAAGCAACAAAGTGAGAAGATCAGTCAAGAAATTACTTTTATACTTACTTGATTTTAAAATTTCATATTTGATTGAAACTTTTAGCACAGGAGCTGATGTAAGATTGGATAGGCACATATTCTGAATAAGATCTCAGGTAGAAAATAGGCATTTATGGGAATTACAGCAATTGTCAAGTCTCTCAAAGGAGCAGCTCAGCAGAGACATTTTCTTTCTCCTTCACATGTGCATCTCATACACCTTGCTTATCCCTTAACTGAGCTCTGCTCTGACACATCAGAGTAGTTTGTGACAGTAACATAATTTAGTTTTTCACATGCAAATGGTTCATCTGAAATCACTGGAGTACAACTGCAGGCTCACATGGCTGTAAAACTAGAACTGGTTGCTCTTAGGGCATTCCCAAGAAACTCTTAGCTGAGTTAGGGAGATTTTCTTTTGTGTTTTTAATATCCCTTTGACATCTCTTTGACTGACAATCATGGTAAAAAATGGGACACCAACACATATCAGTATATGTCAAAAATGTATTGTAAATGTATTGTGCTTGCTAAGGGAAGGGAGACAATGATAAAATGAGCTGTGTAGGGGAACTGAACTGTTCCAGGGAGATAGAAAAGAGAACATGGTCACAACAAATAAAATTAGAAATGGTCATAAAAAGAAGAACCATGCAGGAAGAGGGGGAAAATTTCAAAACTAAAAATTGAAAGTTTTTTTCCCCACCTGATTTCTCACTACTTTTTTCCACAGGAACATAAAGAACGAAGACCTTAGCATGACTAAAAAGTAGATCTTTGCTATAAATCTTTGATCAACACGCTATAAAATACACAGTTTTGTGGGAGAAGAATAAAGTCTCAAAACAAAAATGACATGGGTTAGCTATAAGACAGCAGGATGAAACAGAAGCCAAGGGAAGTGGAAGTCTGCCTCCTGAGTTCCCAGGCTTTGGTGGCAGCCAGTGTGAGAGCCAGGATTTACTTCAGCTGCATTTCAGATTGGTAGAAGCTTCACATGGCTGGTGAAGCCTCCCATGTCTTGGGATTAAGTGTATTTCAGCATCTGTTTTCTGGGATTTCCCACATTTCTGTCACATCAACCCATCTCCTACTAATCTCTCAGTCAGCATCAATTTCTACATGATAAAAGCCTACCCACTGGTGTAAGTTTTACATTTTTCCTTGTCTGAAGTGAAGGTAATTCACTTTCTTCAATGCTAAAATGGTAATCCAAAATATTTATCTCAGAGTGATTTATAAAACGTTGTTATGGATGCTATGATTTGTGGTACAGTACTGCTGGTGTGGTGCCCAAAATTAGGGCTCAGTTATGATATAACATGCACAAACACAGCAAGACAGGATCCCTACTGAAAGAGAAAACATCAGTTTTAAGGCAGTCTTGAGACTTCATGAATGCAGACAAATACCCTGAGAATCAGTGATAGGACATGTCTTAGAAATGAAAAGTGTCATTTAAATAATAATATAACCAAAGGAAGACATTTAATAAACTAATTTAGGCTAAAGTAAGAGCCATGCAAAACTTTTCTCTTATGCAGCACAAAAAGCTTCTTCCTGTGTCATTTCCATAAGTCTTACAGCAGCAATTTGAAGACTGTTTTTCATCTTGGGCTTCATTCAAGGTGTTTTGTGAAAGTATATTCCTCTAGAAAGACTGTTTTACATTTTATGCCTTTTATTCTTCCAGAAGACCTAATCAATGTTTATTATGAACCTTTGGAGTATGCAAATAAACAGAATTAGATTCCCATTTCCCCTCCTTTGGAATACACATTTCTAAACTACCTAAAGACAGAATTGTAAGGATTTTTCTTTCCCATCCCCAGTGAGGTTTGTCAGGGTTTCCTTGTGGTCAGTTAGCTCTGCAGCAGTGTTCAGTCACACTCCCTTTCCAGGAGCTGAGCTGTAAGGGCAGTGCCCTCACTCCCACAGGAGTGACATTCTGCAGGGTCTTCTTAAAGTATAACATATGCACCCATGAGGGCAATATGGAATTTAGGAGCCCAGCAAACCTCCAGATGAGCACAGCCCAGGGGATCTATCAGTGTGCAAGGAGCAGCAGTGCAGCACTGGCTGCAGAGAGCAGGGTGTCCCTGCCTGCAGGGAGGAAGGTGAGAGCAGCCTTCCTGTGCCCCATGCTCTGGGTGAGCTCAGGAGGCAGCTGCTGCCCTGCACTGCTGCAATCTCACCCCTGAATCCAGTGTTAGTTTTATTTATACAGCTCTTTCCCTCCTCCCTGCCTTGTTCTTTGTTTCTTCTTTTAACAGAGAAGAAATCTTGTTACTGAATTGTCAGGAGCACATCTGCTTGGGAGAATGTCTGCCCCCAAGTTCTTCGTCTTTTCTCCTCTAATAGAACCAGTCTTACTGGGGAGGAATTGAGTTTCTCTGGCAACCAGTGGTGTTTGAAACATCCTCAGATTTTAATTAATAATACACCACTGCTTTGTAGACAGATATAGTTTTGAGATGAAGATGCAGAGGGCTGCTAATTTCTAAATAGTTGATTGGTTTCTTAGAACCCTGCTTGTCTCCAGAGTAGCACAAACTGTAACAGATCTACACTGAAATCTTCAGCCAGAAATATAAATAATAATAAAATCCCTCCAAAACCCTCATAAAAAACCCCTTCACAATAGCAAATCTAAGTGTATGCCAGTGATTTCTAACCTTGCTACAGGGAAAAATTCAAATATATTATAGTTATGATGTGCCAATCTTTGGTTCATTCACATTTGAGTTCACACAAATTGAGAATTAATTGCTTATTTTTTTTCCATAGCATCTTGCTCATAGATAAAATACAAAAATTCATTTAAAATATTTGTATTTTGGGAACTATAGCTGTTCATCACTATGCAGTAAGTTTCCAGTCATATTAATTATATACCCAAGGTAATCATATAATTGGTGCAACTTTTTGTTCAGTCAATAGTGTCTTGTAAGTAGCATATGTACAATAAAAACAGGCCCCAAGAGGACTTCTACAAACTCAGTTCCCTGTTTTTATGGAGATTTATCAATATGAGATTTATCAATATTTAGCATCCACTTTAGCTCTAGGCACAGAACACGGAAAAACCTTCTGTGCTGCAAGGGCTTTGGAGTTATAAAGTCAAGCACACATGAGTTAGGCAATGCTGTCCCCAAAGTGGCCAGCATAACCTCATTTTGACTTCCTTTTGCTTGGATATTCAGAAACAGCAGTGCTGAGGGCCACAGAAAAGCCCATGAGGACATGGAGGATCCTGGACTCACTCTAAGGTTTGAGCAAGGCTCAGTAAATAAAATCTGAAGAGATCTGGCTCAGGGTGGCCTGGGACATGCAGCCTGCTGCAGGCTTCTGCCAAGCCTTTTCCCCAGAGCAGATGAGGCTGCTCAGGGGTGAGCATTGCTCAATTAAGCACAAAGTCCCCTCCTTGCTCCTGCCCTGGCTCAGCCCAGGCTGGTGCCTCTGGAGGCTGGGCAGCACAGATGGGGACAGGCTGCAGCTGCCAGGGCCACTGCCCTCCCTGCTGGCCCAGCACCGAGGGACACAGGACAGCCTGGCTCTCCTGCATGGCAGGGACACAGCTGGGACAGCCCAGCTCAGCCTGGCTCCCCTGCATGGCAGGGGGGACAGCCCAGCTCAGCCTGGCTCCCCAGGATGGCAGAGGGGACAGCCCAGCCCAGCCTGGCTCCCCTGCATGGCAGGGGGGACAGCCCAGCTCCTGCCCACAGCACGGATGTCACAAGAGACTGTGTTTGGCAGAAGCTGCTGCCAGGGAAAGGTGGCCAAGGAGTGACCAAGCATGGAAGTTGCTACACTGGGGATGTGAAGTGTGACCCAGGACACAGCTGAGTGCCAGGATCTTGATCCAGCATCAAAACAACTCAGTGTGAATGATCCTGAAGTTTGTGGCCAGATTCCTCGTAATTCATGCTTAAACTCTGTGGTTTCTACTCCCTTTTCTCCGTTCTCAGCTTCCTGCTTTATTCCATTCTAGTTTCTCTATCTGGCTACTGCCTGTGTGATTCTCTGATCTGTGGTTTCTAGGTACAGCTATTCTCTCTCACCAGCCTTCAGTTTTACTATGTTCCACACAACCAAGCCTCTTTCCATTATTTTCTCCCACTGACACCTCATTTCACATTACATAAAGCAGAGGAACTGTGTCCCCTGCTCCTGGTGCCTTGGGCTGGAACAAGGTCTGTGTAGTCTGCTTGAACACTAGTATGTACCAATTTCATTTTTCCCACTAGCGTCATAATTCAACAAAATTAAACAATTTTTTCATCTAATGAAGACAGGGGAAGGTACCTCTTGGCCATCAGAGGGACACTTTAGCTAAGTTTCTAGCTTAAATCTACTTAAATATATAGGTCCTAGCTGGTCTCAATCTATATATCCAAGGAGGAAAAAACATATTTTCTACTAAATTCATTCCCTGAAATAGCTGAATCATTCTGGTTGACACAGAAAAAATACAGCCTTGGGCAGATACCTGACAATGCAATTTTCATACTGAGTGACAAGTTTAAAAAAGGTAAGAAATGCTGATAGCAAGTTCTTGTGGTGGGATGTGTTGGACAGAGACACATATGGGCTTTGCTAACAATATTAACAGACTATACCAACAGAATTATTTATTGCAAAGCAGGAGATTTTTCAGACATCAGCAACTTGCAAAGACTGTCTTCTACCTAAATATCCATCAGCCCTGAGACTACAGAGTCAACATAACCTGAGCCCTAGGTCTGTATGGGTGATTCTCTCCATGAAGGCAGCAATAAAGCCACAAAGTACCTTTCCCAAGTAACTTACCTGGTGATATTTTCCTTATAACATCTCTTATAATTATCAACTCCTCATTTCAAAACACTACCTAAGGGCAAGGACAAATGGAAAAACAAAGAAGAAAAATGTGCTGACTTTGATGTTGTTGTCCCTCTGGTTGCCACTAATATTTTGGAGGAAAATATCTTTGAAAATTCGGCAGAGAGAAAGAGTGAGAGAGGCACACAGAGAGGAAAGCTCATATTCCAAAGGAGCCAGAAGGCACCAGATAAAAGCTGATCAAAAGTAGGTCAGCTAATGATTCACAGCATCCAGTGCCCACAGAACCCAGCTAACAACAGCAGGGAACATGCAAATGCAGAAGATAATGTCAAGTTCTTCAATGCAGAGGAAATGGATATAATGGAAACAATTGGGTCTGCCCACATCTGGATATGGAAACTGCAGATGTTGAGAACAGAGCTCCACTGATGATAATCTTTATTTAGCATCCACTGGAAACTCAAAAGTCTGCATTTGAACACCCATCTTTTCTGGATACTGAGACTCGTGATGTGAAGACCATGAATACTCACATTTTCTATTAAAGGGTTTTTTATTTTATTCACCCAACCCCCTCCCCGCCCCCC